>JAMZAV010006871.1:0-35328 GCA_024449915.1 Sweltsa coloradensis | reverse complement strand
ATGTTATTGAATTTTACCTGCCCATAGGGCAGGAAGGCTAACGTATGGCACGTGTGGCTCTCTGTATTTAGTGGTGTTTGCAGAAAACAAAATATAGTTTATTAGATGCATTATTTTCTAACATAACACGCGCGCGAGGTCGCCCTCGGTCACTGGTAATCCTGACAAGAAGTTTTTTCTAAGATACATAAACACACGATGTACAAAATATAATTATTATAGTCTTACCTGGCTGGTCCTCTGTTGAGCAGCACGTTGTCCCTGCACTGGTTTCCTACGAAAAACAAAGAAGAATATTACATAAAGTTCATCTAAAATCCCCTGGCTGAAGCATAGGCCTACGCGCGCGCACCACAGTGCTGTGGCTGATGGTTGTCGTCAAGGACCACTCGACCAACGAACGGTGCAACCAAAGTTGAGATGATTTTATAATTTTTAACAAGTGGTTGCTCGCGCCGCAATATTCGCTCGTCGACATGAAAACTAGGCTAGGGAATACAGCGACATAGTATTAGGTTCTACTTAGCCCAATCCACTGTGGAAATATGAAAATTGTTCTTGCTGAATGCTGATGCAGGCGCCGATCTCCGTTCCTGCCAACTAAAGTAAAACATGTGTGTTTGCCCGTCTGGGCCCGGGGTAGAATTGGCCCAGAGCATGGCTCTGCTAATCGTAAAAGGCGATTCTAGAGAAAAAGTCCACCTCGCAAACATCAGCTAGTAAGAGGGGAGTATATTACTCTCCGAAACTAGAGGCGAGCTCTGGCAATCGTCGTCGGGGACACCTCCCCCTTCCCTTGACGACCTCCCCGACGACGATGACAATGACACAACGAACGATGACAAAGACGATGACGACCACGACATGAGAACACCCCTCTTCCTCCCCTTACCCCGTTACCCGTGGCTGGTTCTGACCAGCATAGGCCCTTCCTCCCCATATCCCCTAGGCTCGAGTGGTGCATTATGACCTATCGGTTGACGCGTCCTTAATCCAAATAAACCAAAAAATGTGTTTGCCTCTCCAGGCCCGAGTCTGACGTGCGCGCGATCGTGGTGACGGACGGCGAGCGCATCCTGGGCCTCGGTGACCTTGGAGCGTGCGGCATGGGGATTCCCGTGGGCAAACTTGCCCTCTACACCGCACTGGCCCGGGCTCCCCCCGCACCAGTCCCTGCCCCACCCTGGGCTGGGTACAAACAACCGACATGCCGACGCCCCGTGTACATGGGGTCAGGCCAAGGGTCACGGGGCGGGAGTACGACGATTCACGACGATTTCAGCAGGCTGTGGCCGGGGGTTTCGGACGAGCACTCTCATACAGGGGGGTTTATGGCTCTGGGAAACCCTAAAGTGTGACTCTCATACAGGGGGGTTATAGGCTACTCGGACCAAAAGGTGATTCAACAGGGGGGTTATAGGCTTCTGGGAAACCCTAAAGTATGACTCTTACAGGTGGGTTATAGGCTACTCGGAACCTAAAGTGTGACTCTCATACAGGTGGGTTATAGGCTACTCGGAACCTAAAGTGTGACTCTCATACAGGTGGGTTATAGGCTACTCGGAACCTAAAGTGTGACTCTCATACAGGTGGGTTATAGGCTACTCGGAACCTAAAGTATGACTGTGATTTTCTATTACAGAGGCCACCACTTCAACTTACATGTATTTATGCCAGATCTCCTCATTGTTTTACGCGGACAACGCCATTGACTTGGTTTAGAGATGTGTACTTACATTATTTTGGTCAATATCTCATTTATGCTTAGTACAGACAAAAAAACACGATTTTAATGATTCCACATAGTTTATTTTATGCTTAGGCCTATGTCTTGTCAAATTTACTTTTGTTTTTATTGTCTTTGAAAGCTGATAAGTAGTTGTTAAAACAGTCTAAATGTATTACGAAAAGGATAATTAATAAATACGAGATAATTTGTGCATGTAGATTTTTTTACCTCATATTACATGTTATATGACTTTTAATTAATTAATGCTGTTTTTCGAAAATCACAGAAGAAAGCTTCATAACCCTTTTTGCATAATATAGCCTTATTAAGTTTGTTTCTAATCAAGATTGTTGACTGTTCACCAGTTCGAAGACTTCGGAAACCACAATGCTTTCCGATTCATGGATAAGTACAGCAGCAAGTATTGCACATTCAATGACGACATCCAGGGAACGGCGTCGGTGGCTGTTGCCGGTCTTCTAGCGTCGCTACGTATCACCAAAACTAGGCTCTCCGAGAACACGGTCCTCTTCCAGGGAGCGGGAGAGGTATACTACATTACAATTGGAATGGTTTTGGTGGGAGAGATAATGTTTTACCTCATTGCTTGTGTCTTTTTTAACAAGAGACACTGGAACACTGATTATGGCAGTATTAAAATACCAAATATACCATAGGCCTATCAATATAACAGCGTCATAGTCGCTTCTAGAAAATCAAGGTTAAACATAATGTAACAAATACCCTACATTCTGACACTATAATTTTTTTATTTTATACATATTAAAGAAAATTTTTACCAGGATACTTGCACATACAAAGTGTGGAATATTGTTTTGATGACGTCAATGTTTCATCTTGTTTATTTTCTTTGATATAGTATAAGGATGTGTGTGGAAACAATTGCCATTGTTTAACATTATTTACCACAAACTGAAAAATCACACATTACATTAATTACTCCTATTATTAAAGCTTGAAAAATTAACTATAGGTTTTTGAGTTTCCACCTAATTATAATCTACATTCAGTATGATATTTTTTAATGTTGTACATATTGTGTCAGTATAGGATATTATATTCTATTCTATATTATTTAATAGTAGAACGAGTTCCTTCCAGTCATTTTCAAAGTAAAATAGTGTCGAGTTGTTTGCGAGTGTCGACTGTGCTCCAATCAAATATGAGCAAAATAAAACACAAGGTGTGACCTGTGACATGTTGTTTCAGGCTTCTCTTGGTATCGCAGAGTTGTGCGTGATGGCGATGCGAAGCGGAAGGAACGAGCGAACAAGACGCAAGGGACAAGGTGTGGATGGTCGACTCCAAGGGACTGATTGTCAAGGATAGACCTGAAGGTGGAGTCACAGGGAATAAAGTTCTCTATGCCAAGAACCATGCACCCATCAAGCTTCTTGAAGACGTAGTTTCGAAAAGTCAAGCCCTCGGTTATCATTGGTAAAAAAAGAAACATAATCTTTGTTATTTCATGATAAGGATTTTAATTTTTAATTGATATTATCATAGTTGCATGATTTATTGTTACTATTCTACACTAGGCCGCTTCGCGAACGCTTTTTTTAGTCGCGTTGATGGATGAGCTTTTTTTGTAAGTTTTTAGTTTGCGTGGGATCTATTTACTTTTGCAAGTGGTTTTTGAACACATTGTAGGTGATTGTTGTCAAGTTTTCTATTGTTACTTGTTATTATATACCTCAAAAATTCATATTTAAACCTTTATTCTGTGGATTCTGGTTAACTTTTTCAACTTTTTCTTTCAAAAGGCAATACATGACCATTACCTTAATGTCCATGTAAAATATGAACATTATAGCCACACCCGTTTTAGTCAGAATCAGCCCAAATGTCACGAAATATTGCACTAAAAATCGAAAAAAATCGTAAATGTACGATATTCATGAGAAATATTTCTTCGATTGTACCCAAAAACATGGCAGGTCTAAGTTCAAAAGATTTCGAAGGTCCCTCCAATTATTCAATATCGCATATGCCGTTTGCCCGGTAGAGAGCAAACAAACAGATAAAAAACAAAACAAAAACACCTGAGCTAATTTTTTGGGGGGTCAGTGAAATTGAAGTCTTTGCTTTGCTCTTCCAATTAATGTTGTAAGGCAGCCATGTTTAAAATGTTATTTTAAATTTGGAATCTCAAACTTTTGGGCCAACATAAAAAGGGAAGATTGCACCTTGATATCAAGCTAAGCATTATTTTTTTAATGAAAGAGTACCAAGAAGAGAGTTTGCAAGGCTTGCGGGGAATGAGAAAGTTGGAAGACCAAGAGATAGGTCGATTGAAAAAATTAAACAAAGCATAGAATAGTGGGGTCTATAAGCCTAACAATCGTGCAAATCGTGAAGAAAGCATGAAAATTTGTGAATTTACTAATATGACCACAAGGAATCCAAAAATCGATGGCCCCAAGTTGAGTTCCTGCAACTTTCTTATTAATTGAATTAATAAAATTAATTGATTAATTAACCAACAAATTTTTTTTAAAGGAGACAACACAGTCGACATTGGTATCAAATGAAAGCTTATTTTACGGAGAATGAATAAATGAAAAAATATTTAAAAAATTATTAATTAATCATCTAATTAATTGAATTTTAGTAATATTTTACCACTTTCGATTTATGTATAATTATGTACACCTAAAATTCTACCGATTGTCATACAATTTCACCCCTTCACTAACATAATGCCAATAAATCCAAATTTTGATGGCCCCAAACAAAATTCCTTCAACTCTCAGATTAATGGATTAATGAAATTAATAATTAGATTAATACCAGTTAAATGTTTGACATTCACAAACCACAGTCAACTGATGTATCAAATAATAACAAAACAAGCATCATAAAAGAGAAAAGTGTTTGGCCCCAAGGTCGGGTTCTTATCACTTTCCCATTAATTCAATTAATTCAATTAACGGCAATTAATCACAAAAATTACAAAATTAATGTACAAAATAAACACAGCATAGTCGACTTGGGTATCAAATGAAAGCTTATTTCACGAGTAAATAATGTGTGAAAAAATATTTTTCATTTATTAATTAATCATCCAATTAATTACATTTTAGTAAAATTATACCACTTTTGACTTTTGTATAGTTATGTATTCCAAAAACTTTACGTATTGTCATAAAATTTCACCACTTTAATAACATTATGCCAATTAATCCAAATTTTGATGGCCCCAAACGAAATTCCTGTAACTCCCAGATTAATGGATTAATGAAATTGAGAATGAGCTAGATTCCCTTAAAATTGTCTTAACATTCAATTATGCGCTCCGATTGACAATTGTAGAATTAAAAACAATATGATCACAATAAACCTAAATAATGATGGGTCCAAACTGAATTCCACTTAATTATGAATAATTAAAATGTAAAAAAATATATATTTAATTAATTAATTTATCATCTAATTAAATCATTAATCATTAATTAATTACAATCTAGTAAAATTTTACCACTTTGGTTATGTATAGGTATCAAAAACTCTACCGATTGTCATAAAATCTTACCACTTTACTTACACGATGTCAATAAAATAAAATAAAATAATTATAGCACCAAACGAAATTCTTGTAACTTACATTTTATTAAATAAATGAAATACGTCCATTAATAATGGGAAATTGTCGAAATTGTTGATCATTACTCTTCAAAAGTGAGGGCTGAGTTATAAATGTATTTAAGTAAATTTGGAATATGAGCATGTGGGTGTGAAATAATTAATATAAATTATTTTCGTTTTTTAATATTAGCCAAAATGTGAGTGTTGCGTACTTATAATAATTCATGAAAAAAGGTGGGTATACTGCGTATACCTTCAAAAATAGGTGGGTACACTGCGTGTACCCGCGCTCCATTACAAATTAAGCACTGATTAATACACCAGTTGACTGTGGCACGTGAACTAGCTAATTCCTTATTTCATTTATTTAATAAAATGTAAGTTACAAGAATTTCGTTTGGTGCTATAATTATTTTATTTTATTGACATCGTGTAAGAAAAGTGGTAAGATTTTATGACAATCGGTAGAGTTTTTGATACCTATACATAACCAAAGTGGTAAAATTTTACTAGATTGTAATAAATTAGATGATTAATTAATTAATTAGGTGATTAATTAATTAACTAAATATAATTAATTCCATTAATTCTTTTAATAATAATTAAGTGGAATTCAGTTTGGACCCATCATTATTTAGGTTTATTGTGACATATTGTTTTTAATACTACAATTGTCAATCGGAGCGCATAATTGAATTTAAGACAATTTTAAGGGAATCTAGCTCATTCTCAATTTCATTAATCCATTAATCTGGGAGTTGCAGGAATTTTCTTTGGGGCCATCAAAATTTAGATTAATTGGCATTATGTTATGAAAGTGGTGAAATTGTATGACAATCGGTAAAGTTTTGGAATACATAACTATACAAAAGTCAAAAGTGGTATAATTTTACTAAAATGTAATTAATTGGATGATTAATTATTAAATGAAAAATATTTTTTCACACATTATTTACTCGTGAAAATAAGCTTTCATTTGATACCCAAGTCGACTATGCTGTGTTTATTTGTGTACATTAATTTTGTAATTTTTGTGATTAATTGCCGTTAATTGAATTAATTGAATTAATGGGAAAGTGATAAGAACCCGACCTTGGGGCCATCACTTTTCTCTTTTATGATGCTTGTTTTGTTATTATTTGATACATCAGTTGACTGTGGTTTGTGAATGTCAAAACATTTAACTGGTATTAATCTAATTATTAATTTCATTAATCCATTAATCTGAGAGTTGAAGAATTTTGTTTGGGCCCTCAAAATTTGGATTTATTGGCATTATGTTAGTGAAGGGGTGAAAATTGTATGACAATCGGTAGAATTTTAGGTGTACATAATTATACATAAATCGAAAGTGGTAAAATATTACTAAAATTCAATTAATTAGATGATTAATTAATAATTTTTAAATATTTTTATTTATTCATTCTCCGTAAAATAAGCTTTCATTTGATACCAATGTCGACTGTGTTGTCTCCTTTAAAAAAAATTTGTTGGTTAATTAATCAATAATTTTATTAATTCAATTAATAAGAAAGTTGCAGGAACTCATTTTGGGGCCATCGATTTTTGGATTCCTTGTGGTTTATATTAGTGAATTCACAAATTTTCATGCTTTCTTCACGATTTGCACGATTGTTATATGTATTGGAGCTTACAGACCCCACTAGAAGAGAGACACGTGTCTTTGGTGGAAGTAGAATTGGGAAGATTGGAAGAAATGGAGAGATTTGGTAAAAAAGTAGCAGGATATGGAAGAGTCGGTTGAAGAGGAGGCTGAAGAAGTTGAGTCAGGTCTGACTAACTGGCAGCTAAGAGCCAAAATAGCCTGAGTAAATGGAGCCAACACTCCTTCCAACCTGAACATTAGTTAGGAAATGGGGACAGATACTAAAAAAATGTTACCAGTATGCGTTATTAATTCTGTAGAGCAGTTTCAATGTGGAATTTGCCAATACCGATGGTTAGGGGCAAGTAACATTGTTGAATTTCCATAAAAGCTTGAATTAATGACTTTTGTTATGACATTTCTAATTTCAAGTCAAAATTTGAAAATGTATAGTATTTATTATCACACTTTGTAGCATAATTACGGTACATCAATGATGAGGGGAAAATAACCCAAGAAAGAAATATCAAACTATATTACCAATAATAGATTGTAGGCTTTCACGACCCGTAGAATTGTTCTGGTTGCTCACTGGGTTATTTCGTCGTGTCGATGTGGAGTTGCAGCTCAACGTTTCACCACCCATGTTGGTGGCTTCCTCAGGTTCCTGAGGTTTGTCTGACCAACATGGGTGGTGAAACGTTGAGCTGCAACTCCACATCGACACGACGAAATAACCCAGTGAGCAACCAGAACTATATTACCAATATTCCCTTGTAAATCAGTTTTTATCTGAATAGGCTCGACACTAAATAAATATTAACTGCTTCTACCATCTTAACAATTAATATTGAGACATTTTATGATAACATAAAATTTGTAAGCCTACCCTAATTTTAACCTTTATCCCTGGGAATCGATGATTTTTTCATTCAATTTCAATGTGCAGTACTTCGATTATGACTTGTTTTGAATACTTTCTGATCAGAAATTACAATTCAATCATACTCATTATTTTAGAGATTGTCAATCTGAGAAATAACACTACACCGCAAACATTTCCAAAATATCAGTAGTCTATTACTAAATATGATATCCTATTGTAAAATGGGTGATCTTAGAAATTCTGTTTAATCTGCCTAACATTCTTGCTTGTTGGGGTGTATTCAATATTCATGACGTAATGACTTGCCTTGTAGGTCAGTCTGATGAAAAGTACAAGATAATACTGTTAGGTAATATTGTACTATTATGTACTCATATAGGCCTACTCATTGTGAGTTCAAGGTCACGAGTTATGTCATTATGTTATCACTTATCATTATCAGTTGTCGCTCATAATTAGTTATAATAATTTTTTTAAAATTATTTGTAGCAGCCAACTGTAGCCATAGAGTCAAGATCTGTAGTACCATATTAAATACCGGTAATTTATAAATAACAAATTAAATCAATAGTAGATAATATGCACTCACATGCAAAGAAACATATTTACTAACATAATTAGGAGATCAACTAATTTCTTTCATTTGTGAATCTCCATTTGCCATGTTATTCCAAACTTTAATACCTAGTAAATACATGAGGTTATTAAAATGTATAACATTCCCAGGAATTTCATGCACCTATAAAATATTTATAAAGAAGAAAAAGAGTGTAAATTGTGTTAGTGAAACTATGATTGATTATATAACAAGACACTTCTCAAATTTCAGGTGCTGCTGCAGTGGGAGGCGCCTTTACTCCTCAGATACTGCGTGATATGGCATCGTTCAACAAACGTCCCATTGTGTTTGCACTAAGCAACCCCACAACAAAAGCGGAGTGCACAGCCAAAGATGCATACACACACACTGATGTAAGTTTAAGTTAAGCACTGCCTTCTGGCTACTGTAAATCTAAAAGTGCACTACTACATACAGTACTAACAAAAATAATCTCGAATCTTGACTACTAGGAAGCTTCGCAAACGCTTTTTTTATCGCGTTGATGGATGAGCTTTTTTGTAAGTTTTTAGTTTGCGTGGGATCTCTTTGCTTTTTGAACGCATTGTAGGTGATTGTTGTCTAGTTTCTATTGTTACTTGTTATTATATACCTCAAAAAACTCATATTAAAACCTTTATTCTATGGATTCTTTTTCAACTTTTTCTTTCAAAAGGCAATACGTAACCATTACCTTAATGTCCATGTAAAATATGAACCTTGTAGCCCCACCCGTTAGGTCAGAATTGGTCCAAATGTCACGAAAATATCGCACAAAAAATCGAAAAAAATCGGAAAAGAACGATATTTATGAAAAATATTTCTTCGATTGTACCCAAAAACGTGGGAGGTCTAAGTTCAGAGATTTCGAAGGTCCCCTCCAACTTTCATCAAGATCGCATAATTATGCTGTTTGCCCGGTAGAGAGCGAACAAATAGACAAAAATACAAATTAAAAAAAACAAAACATTGGGGACTAAATTTTTTGATGGGTCAGTGAAATTGAAGTCTTTGCTTTGCTCATCCAATAAATGCTAGACATGGTAAAATATCTCTTTTTATTGACAAACATGTACTACCTATAATGGTCCTAACGAAAGAATGCAGATATGTCAAAATTGTATTCCCAACATAACTTTGTCAACTTTATTCAAGCTAGCTCAGCATGTATCTTGCACATGGAGGAACTTCGTTATCTATTACAGATAATTTTTGGTTGGTAAAAGACATTTTTCTTTCATACACAAAGGCGACATTCCATTTACCGTGCATTGATACTACCCCCACCACTGCAATGCATCTGCATTTTTTCGTTGGAGCTAGTATAACATGATTAATTAATGTATATAATGATTATATTCATGCCTCAATCTCAGGGAACCTGCGTATTTGCGAGTGGATCTCCGTTTTTTACCAGTAACTTACAAGGGAAAACGTACCATCCTGGCCAAGGCAACAATTCATACATCTTCCCAGGAGTAGCACTTGGCGTCATATGTGCTGGTATTCAGCCAATCACTGACGATGTGTTCCTCCTCGCAGCACAAGTAAGTCTTATTCGTTCACAGATTCTTATGTTTGAAGCATACGAGTTGTAAACTAGGTAATCAGCAAGCTCTCAACCAGAGATATAGTACGTAGTTTGTAATTCATCCAAATGTCATCTTTAACCAAATACACCAGTAGTGTAACTAGGAATAATTTTTGGGGGGGAGGGGGGGTTAAGTGCCTGGCAGCTGGGGTCTGGGCAGTGGCATAACTAAGAGACCACGGGGACTGCAGTCCCGGGGACTCTAGGGGGCCCAGAAATAATCAATACAGCAACAACAACAAAATTATCACCCAAAATTATTAATATGAAAATTTCAACTACAATACTATTTTTGATAAGTTGATGACTTGTTAAAGTAGAGACGGTTGTTGGAAATCAATGCTAAGAATTTTCGGTTTAGCAAAACACAGCAAAGTCGAATACGCTAGTTCTTGTCTGAAATGATTCATCGCCAAGGGGCTACTGATAGAAGCTAGAGGGGAGGGGGATCTTGTCTCCCCCCATGAATTTTTAATATAGTTAAGTGTTTCAATTGTTTTTGGTGTTTTTCTAGTTTCTACTTTACAAAAACTTCATTATTTCGGTATGCATTCAGCCCACTACAAATGCACTCTAGAATCCTAATTTCCTCAATTTTCACCTGCGGCGCTGTTGTTTGGGGGCTCTGCCTCCCCAAACCTCCTGTGCTTAATACTGTCTGCAAAACGACTTCACTACTAACAGTAACATCCCACCACTTTTTTATTTTCACTTAGAGCATTGTAGGGGTGCACACAAGTAGGGCAGTGTTCTCCCCAGGAAAAAAAATTCAGTGGTTATTCTAAAAACATTGCCGGGTACTGTGTTCACTTGGCAGGGACAAAATATGTGGGGTCGGGGGGCTTTCCTCCGGATTTTTTTTTGAGATCCTAGATTCGATTTGGTGAGTTTTAGAGGTATTTGAAGCCCTCTTAAAGTAACTTAATTTAGTTGGTTTTGTGGTAAGAGCATTTATAATTTGATGGAAATTATAGCCTATGCCTAGGCCTATATTATTTCTCCGAAGTATGTAGCTATGCAAATAAGTACTGTAGTCCTATTGCTACAATTAGTAGACCTCCAACTTAAAAATGTGTTGTAATAAGCTCTAATAAAGGTGATAGTTATTTCTTCTTAGTGGTTATTATTTAGGATTTGTAGTATAGGTTTACAATTACTAGGTCCTACAACTTGAAACATTGTTGTAGGCCTATTAGGTGACTATTTTTATTAATTTGAATTGAAATTATTTGTCCTAACAATCAATAAAAATGATAAAAATACATAAATATGTATAGGCCTATACACTTTAAAACTCTCTTCATTAAAATCAAATAAGTTTTGCTGCCAACCCGGCACCACCACCAAAAGCCAGAAACTAAATTTTTTAAGTGTTTTTGAAAAACTTATCTTGCAAGTTTTTTATCGTGTCTGGGCGAATTTCATTGTGTTACAATAGTATTATAATACACATGCCCAAAAAAAATAAAAAAAATGGAAAAGTTTTTTTTGAAAAAAAAATTGATTTTTTTGGGGGGGGGGAGTATCTATGCCGGGCGGCAATGAATCGCCCGGCAAACCGGCTCTGGGGAGAACACTGTAGGGGGATTTAAAAAACTACTTCCCCCTCCAGCAAAAAATCCTGCCGACACCCCTGCAAGCTACTGATGTTATAAAACGAACATGTACACACATAAATTCTTGAAACGGGACCCGGGAATGCGTTGCATCCAAAGACTGTTCATTGCTAAAGTGGCTTCTGCTATCGGTGCAAGCTTGGTGAGGAGTAGGTAAAGAAGCGGTTTTGGTGGGAAGGGGGGGGGGGAAACGAAGGCCTATAGAAAAAATTACAGGGGGCCCCAGAGCTGTAGTTACGCCACTGGTCTGGGGCAAAGCCCCAGCTGCCGGAGGAGAAAAAATAACTACACTGCGTGCTACAGTTATTTTGTCAAGTTTTGGCTTAAAAAAGGCAACTCAAGAGATCGCTATTTTGTTTATGAAGGCAGAAGGATATACACTTAGTTGATTTTGGACTTAAAATTTCAATTTGATTACCCAACTAATTAACTAAACCATCATGTGTATAAAGTATGTTAGGTGCACAATAATAGAGGCAGTTTTGAAATAACTTGAAATAACTCAAAAATTGAAACTAAACTTCCTGCACTCGTACATTGTAAAATATTTTTTACAGCAACTATCTGCACTTTAAAAACTAAAAAAATGAATGGGCATTGGCCCATTTTAGTAACCCTTAACCCACCGTAACGCCACTGGAACACACACAGCTTGTAATCCAGACCATGAAAATGGTTAATACCAGAGAAAAAATTAAATTATTGATTTCTGGGGATTAATAATAATTCTGAACAAATTTTCTCATGAGTAATGGAATTGTATCTGTGTGTTTTCTGTTTTAGGTTCTTGCAGACCTAGTGAATGATAAAGATCTTGAGATGGGCAGTCTCTATCCCCCACTTGCCACGATACAAAAGTGTTCTCTCAGAATTGCTGCTAAAGTAGCCGAGTATGCTTACAAAAAAGGTAATTAATGTTACGAGAAATGATGAACGATTTCTCGGATGTGTATTAAGGCATGTATAAAAATTGGGCAGCAATAGGCAGAAAGGTTTAAGCAACTTGTTAACAAATTAATAGGTCTAGCAGTCTAATTTTTAAATTACATAGTACATTTGTAAAATAAAAATGTAGATTTAGTGTAAAAATAAAATACATGTCGTTGCCCTATGTGATTCAGAGCTAATGTTGCTTTATTGTCACCATTAGACCATTCACCATTATCAGATATGCTAATTGGTAATTAATAGTAATCAGTTCTACCTTGCTTTTTGTTTCTTTATTATATTTCAATCTCAGAGCCCATGTTAATTTTTTGTGAATTCCCTTGCACCAATAGGCCTAAATTTAAAATTTTCAAATACATATTATGTTCCAGCTTTATAAAGATTAGTTACAAGCTGCTAATGCTGATGCTAGCTAATTTAAAGTTGTTACCTTAATCCACTTAATCATGGATTAAATTAAGGTAACAAGTTGCAGTTGTCATTAGCAGGTGAAAAGTTTGTTGCCCGCATCCCTACAGACTGGGCTTTATGTTCTCTTTGCTTTCCCAACCTGTCAACTCTTCTCCAATCTAACTAGCCGATAAGCCTTTTCCACTCTTAGAAATGATGATTATGATGTACCTACTGTTGGCCGAGCTCGAGAAAACCAGCTTTTTACGCAGAACGCAGAGATTTAGTCGAGGCCCTAGAGCACTCGGAAGTTCGATCGTTTGTCCTATCGGGTTATGGTTTGCACCATAATGTTAAGTAAGAATTGCGCTATCAGAGCACATTTTCCAATAATTGCTCACTTTTGTTACTAATTGACCGTAAATGTGTCATCAAATAGTTAATCGTTGGATGAGCGTAGCGAGCGAAGCAAAGATTCCATTTCACTACACTGAAGAAAAAAATCCTTTTTTTTTTTTTGTATTTTTGTGTGTTTGTCCGCACGATTCCGGCTAAACCGATACTCCAATTGCGATGAAATTTTATGGAGGCCTTCGAAATCTCTGAACTTAGAACTGCCACGTTTTTGAGCGCAATCGAAAAATTATTTCTCATTAAAATCGCAATTTTACGATTTTTTTCGATTTTTGAAAAATTTCTTCTACTTATAACACCTACATGCTTTATCCGATTGTAATGATTTTTTCACAGAACCTTAATTTTATGCATTAATATATTCGTGTGAAATTCGAGCGCAATCGAATAATTATTTCTTATGAAAATCGCAATTTTACGATTTTTTTCTTTTTTTAAATTTCGATTAACTAAAAAAATTAAAAATTAAAGTTTATTTTTTATTTTATTTAAATTAATTCAAAAAAAATCTTCAACAGCAATGATTTTTTCACAGAACAACAGAAAATCCGCATAACACATGGCAGCTCAATACACCAATTACGCTCATCCAACAACGCGGCGGGACTTAAGCGTTTTCCTAGTGGTAATTTTACAAGCTTGCGTAGAGAATTTTTTTAAACATTAAAATGTGCTCCGATAGCGACATGCGCTCATCCCTTGTTAACATCGTCCCTTATTGGGGTGAAAATTGGAGGTCAAAAAGTGGTCCAGACTGTATGTGATAGTGGCTGGATTTGCCTATCAAGCAAAGTTTTAAATTGACCATTGAATAAAAAGTTGGCCCGAGCTCGAAAAACTGTCTTAATGTATATATTATTGTAATATTGCTATTCAAAATGAAGATTGGTTATACATCAGAGTGAATAGCAATTACAAAAAACATGCCTCGTACAGGATTCAAACATATGTGCCTTAGTGTTAATGCTTCGGACCTGCGACCCAAACGTATGAGCTACGGCTAATGGCGACACCATGCCAGACTGCATGGTACGTGAAGCTGGAAGCCAGAGACTTTTTTGGCAACCGCTCCTTAATTTTGACAAAAGCACTTTTTTCTCCCAAAAATTTAAATTCAAGTTTTGTTAGGAGGTAACGTTAGATATGCCATGGCCCGTACATCATGTGTGGTATGTAGTATTGCAAAAACAAATTCACAAACAGTGTTGTCAATTTGTACATCAGTTCACAAAACAAAGTGTATAAAGGACAAACAAAATTACTAGGAAAACGCTTAAGTCCCGCTGCGTTGATGGATGAGCGTAATTGGTGCATTGAGCTGCCATGTGTTATGCAGATTTTCTGTTGTTCTGTGGAAAAATCATTACTAAGGTGAATTTTTTAAAATTAAATTAAATTAAATAAAAAAAAAAACTTTAATTTTTTAATTTTTTTTAATTAATTGTAATTGTTAAAAAAAGAAAAAAAATGTAAAATTGCGATTTTTATAAGAAATAATTTCTCGATTGCGCTCAAATTTAACACTTATCTATTAATTCATAAAATTACGGTTCTGTGAAAAAATCATTACAATCGGATAAAGCATATGTGTTATAATTCAAAGAATTGTTTTAAAAAAGAAAAAAACAGTAAAATTTTGAATTTCATGAGAAATAATTTTTCGATTGCGCTCAAATTTCACACGAATATCTTAATTCATAAAATAAAGGTTCTGAGCAAAAATCATAACAATCGGATAAAGCATGTAGGTGTTATAAGTAGAAGTTTTTCAAAAATCGAAAAAAATCGTAAAATTGCGATTTTAATGAGAAATAATTTTTCGATTGCGCTCAAAAACGTGGCAGTTCTGTTCAGAGATTTCGAAGGCCTCCATAAAATTTCATCTTAATCGGAGTATCGGTTTAGCCGGAATCGTGCGGACAAACAGACAAAAATACAAAAGAAAAAAGAAAAAAAGAAAGAAAAAAAACATTCCGGATTTTTTTCTCCAGTGTAGTAGAATGGAATCTTAGCTACGCTCGCTACGCTCATCCAATAAACATACATTTTGTTTACAAGTTTACCTAAGTTGGCCTCAATTTTCAGCTCTGGTGGTGCAAGGCAGGCATAAAAAAATTGTATAAAATATAGACCAGTAAAAATAATTGATGTATGTACACAGCCCCTTCCCCTAGAGCTCAGATATTAATTAGTACTTTTTTCATAGAATTATTGTTGTTTCAGGAATGGCTTCTACACAACCAGAGCCTGCTGATAAAGAAGCTTTTATCAAGGCCCAGCTGTATGATTATAACTACACATCATCACTACCAAGCTCATATTCATGGCCATCGCTTTAAGACCAAGCAACCAATTCCTGAAGGAGATTCCTTGAATTTACTGTGTATTATTATAAAAAAATACTATTTATTTTATGACTGTTTCTCTAATATGTATTAATTTAACAAAAGTGTATCCAATTATGTATATAAACTATAATAATGTAACATTTTGTCAGAGAAAACTGAGCCAACAATGTACTAAAAGCAAATACTATATTAGTGTATTACGAAGACAAACACAACAGAACACTGAAACAAATATAGATCATGGATGGTTCTAGTATGGTTTTACATTTTTTTTTGATGACAACATAAATGTTATGTTTTCAAGATGGATTTGATGTTGGTTGTAGTATTACATATCTAAAATTGTATGTAATAAATTCAGACTATGAGTAACTGTCAGTTGACACCAATGATGAAAAATAAAAATAACATGCCTTGTTCAAATGCACACCTGGAGGTTCTATAAACTTACTTTTAAAATGTTAAATAAATAAACAAACAAATAAATAAATAAATAAATAAATAAATAAATAAATAAATAAATAAATAAATCTGTATTTACAGTCTACCCACTTAGTAACATAACTGATTTTCAGTGGGGACAGTAAACCAAAGCGATCAAGCCAACCCTACAGTTTTTTTTGTTGTCATGTAAATGTTAGCGTACTGTAACAAACCACGTTATTCAAGATAATAAAGTACCTAACTAAGGCTACTGTAAATACCCTATTTAATTTTTTTTTTAAATATGTAAGTGGTGGGTAATAGTAAGATTTTTAATCTTGGTTACTGTTAAGTATTTTGATTAATTTTTCATTGCTCTTTTTGTAAATACTAGGCCTATTTTTTACCAAACTTTCAATTCAAGTATATTAGTTTGTTAACATATATTTTGTACACAATTTTATTGATGACAACTTGGAAAGTAATAAATAAATAATGAGAAGTAACTTGTTACTTAGTAGTTATTTCATGGGACACAGTAAAGCAAACTCCTGATCGATGATTGATAAGTTAGAGCGTACAAACCAAATGCTTAAAAAGAGGTAGAGTAGGCCCTTACTAAATAAATTCAAGGTGAGAAGTGTGAGCAAGCTGCATGGTTTTACTTTTTAGCATAATATAATATAACAGCTGATCTCTAAAACGTTTTCAGCTGTAATTCCGTCATTAGGTTAACACAACTTTAATAAAGTCTATAAACTTTAAAAAATTATTTGAAAAATGCCAACATACCAAAAGTTAATGATTGTAAACATAAACACTAAACACATCATTTTAAAAATTTCCTTTCTTAGTATGATTGTAATCTCTCTTAACCTCTACTTTAGGCTACATACACACCTTTCAAAATTTACATGCTTAAAACCTATGTTTTATGTAAATTATTTAGCAGGCAGGGATTGGGAAATCAGAGGCAACTTATAGATCATAGATAGGCATCTATTATTGCAGGACTATAATTTGTGATTTAGGGGGTGGTAGAGGTGAAGTATTGCTTGTCTCTCAGCAGATTATTAATTCTTATTTTATTTTATTATCTACCACCAACCATCATGCCAAATTTTGTGCTGGTAAGTTAAAATGCAATATTCTTTATCTATTATATTTATAGGCCTACCTATATCGGTACCAAATACCAATCAATATCACATGGCACAAATTCCTCTAATGTCAAAACTCAAAAGTCAAAAGTAAAGAGACAATCATTAGTTCATGAACAATGCATTTATTCATAGCAGGCGCAGACAGTGGACATAGGCTACATACAATCAACCTATTCATCATAGGTGTAAGCATGTTTTGGCATTGTTAATTTATGTATTTATAAAAACTAAATTGAAAGATTAAGTAGGCCCTAGTTAAGTCTGTACTTTCCCAATTCTTGAGGTTAGTGGATTACTGTCCGTACCAGTATTGTTTTTGCACAGAGCCTGGAACCTTTGCAAAAGCAATCAATTTGAACCAAAATTGGCTTAGCACATAAAATTTTAAGTTAACACTTAATTAATCAAATACAAAATAGTGTCATTGTTTGTCTGCATGATTTAAATTTGAGAGCAGCTGTTAATAGACTCTCTTTGAAACGTTTCAACGTACCCCATTATGTATTCATATGCACGAGTTACCATGTCCTGAACAGGCCAGCGAGGGCTGTATGGATAGTCCTCTGCAACATCTTGGTATGGTTTACCATATACAGCATGGTACACAGACTGAAAGGTAAAAACTGGGCGACCTTTGGGGAAGTCTTGCGGTAGTGACACATGTAGAAGAAAGTGGAAATCACGACGCTCGAGTAAGAACGAAGCCTTAGATGCAGCAATTGTATCTTGCTCTAAAAGTCCATGCCTTATTTTGTGCAAGAAAGCAGACAAGTACTCTTTTTTCTTTTCGTACATCAAAGCAACATGGTCCATTCTACCTTTCAACAAATCAATCACAACTGGCACGTAATCCATAAGACAACTCCTTGTTAGAAAAGGAGGAATAGTGATTGGTTGATTTGATCCCAAAGCCCTTTCCACATTTGGGGACAGAAACAATTCGGGAGTGATGCGGCTGCCTTCTGGAGAATAGAAGGTTACAAGCAGACATGCACCATCTTTTCCGTAGTTTTGTACACCAGGCGGAGGAGGAAGGCTGTCGAAATTTATGTCCAGACGAATCAAGAAGTGGACTGCGTTGACATAACCACGAGACTTTTTTGCACTGCTACCACTACATCCAACCAGCACTTCAACGTCTTCTTCTTTGAGACTCATCTCACCAACTAACGAAGAGTACTCAAATTGTAGCCGAGAATAATCACTCAGCAAGGAAATCTGAAAATAGAAATAACCTTAGATCATAAGAAAGACTACAGTGCAAAAATATTTGTTAAGGTGGTCTTCATGTGAATGAGGACATAGACTCACTAACAAGATAATTGGGGGGTTTGGATAGCTAGGAAAGAATGTCCCCAGCATTTACTTCTTATGCCTAAAGAAAATTGTAGAAAATTCTTCAGTCAGTGACCAGGGTTGTCAGTGGCTGGTATTGAGTTGAGTTGGTTGGTTGATGTGGATTACAAACCGACTGAAGGAGATTAATAAATAAAATTAAAATATGTACATTTGTGTAGAAGAAATCCTAGAAATGTGTTCCATTAAAATCATAAAAAAATATTTTCCCCGGGAACTGTAAAAAAAAAAATACAAGATCAACTGGGATTTTTTTTTTTTTGAGGGGGGAAGTGCAATGTAAGACCTACACAATTTGGCAAACATAACTTGAAATGGGACACGGACAGTTTACATTTTAAAATTTGTAATAAAAAAATGTGATGCAATGTGCTTTGCAAGCAGGTTATATGATAGATAGATAGATAGATAGATAGATAGATAGATATTGGTCTTGTCATAGATATGTAGGTACTACATAATTTATGTAGATAATTAGACCCAATTAAAAACAAGATACATATTACTTGATGCATTTTTACGTAACATATAAATAATATAAGAACAGCACTTGCAAGTCAGTTATGCATAATGGTTTGTCACCCATATTATAACGACAATACCAATAACTAAGCATCTAGGCATACAGCATGAGAAGCAGAACCCAGGAAAGATATGCATTGAACTGTATTAAAATACAGTGTTGAAATAATTTTGGAAGTAAGTAAAATGACAAAGAGGATGAGTTAGATAGGAGATGCCAAACGGCTAGTTAATGTTAAGTAGGGGTGTGGAAAGGGAACCCAACAGCTTACCTGGTCGGTGACTGCAGGGGTCTCGTAGAAGAAAGACACAAATAAATAAACATAATACAAGAAGACGTCGAAACTGTTTCGGCCAAACAGGGCCTTGCTCACTCGACGAGAGCGGAGAGTTAACTAAACTAGGTTTGTTCTGTACAAACAAACACAAAATTGTGTTTTTTTGGTAAATCGCGACAAATCGAGAATTTTCAAACTTTAAAAAACCATTTTTGCACATCTCTATATTCAGAACATGACGAAACTTCTAAAAATACTTGGCTGCAGAAATTGGTATTTTTTATGAAAAATTTTCATTGAAAACGATTTTTCCGAATTTATTACTATACATACCGTAGGCCTACCTTTTTTGTTGTTAATAAAAATGCACTACAGTGTAGTAATTTTGAGGTAGCCCATTACATACGAAACAAATTGAATGTAGGCCTATGTGCTATGTAGGCCTGTATGTGTAACAATTGGGAACGGTGTGATAGCCTATTGGCATAAGCATGAATTAAAATTATTGTCTGAAACTGTAAAACGCGATTTAATATGAGTGTCGGTGACGGGCAAAAAACAATTAGTATAATTATTAAAAAATGAACATAAATAAAATAATAAATCTATCAAACACAACGGGAAAACTCAGTGGGTGACACCATACTGTCTTCTGACTTTATGTTTTTGGACTTTATCCCTGGACTTAAATGTAAGAATAATGTTTTTATCAAGAGCAGGCCCTACCGAAATTTAAATTGAGACGATAGTTTAAAAGTTGTTATTTAAGTGTAAAGAGTTGTATTTTAAAAGAGAAATGTAGGCCATGCTTAACCATTCGAGACATAACCCTTGCGTCAGGTGTCCACTTTATGATGCACTTACAGGCCCCATTCTTTCATTTAAAATTTGTTTTCTTGTGATAACCATAGCACAAATATTTCTTTATTTTATTTCTAACGTTCAACATCCGTAAACAAAACGTATCACGCCGAAAACTCAACTTTTTAGTTACCTCTACACGTTCTTCCACGTTATTTGCCGCTGTGTCTACCTGAGTGATCACTACTGCTAGGGTTCTACGTTCCGCCAACAGGGCCGCGCTAGTGTGCTTTTTGGTGCCGAATAGCAGTCTTGGGGTCGCTACATTTTAAAAGTAGCATGCTATCGCTAACGCTACATGCCCCGAAAAAGTAGCTTCGCTACTTTTTCGCTACTTTTTTTCAGTTGTAGCGACGCTACATTCGCGCTACTCAAGAAATATAGCGCGCTACTTTTCCGCTACATGTTCCCGTTTAATCGGGGGTCGTCGAGATCCCAAATTATCCCGTTTTTAAAGCCTTTAGACGTCGTGCCGCAATGATTTTTAACTCCATTTACATCAACTCGATCGTGATCTATCATCAAAAGCACATAGTTTCGGTTTCCATTGTGATAGAAGGCGTTCTTTTAACGTTTAGGCTAGGCTAGGCCCTAGTCTAGCTAGGCCTAATGATCAACATTCATATTGCATTTCATATTTTCAACGTGTTTTTCGCGGAATCACTGCAGAAGAATGCGAAAAACAAGGTTCAGAATAGGCCTACTGGTGCCATACAATAGCGATATAGCCTGGAATGTCCCAAGGGAGGAGCGATAGGCACTAATCACTTCATTTCAATATGCAATTCAGACGATTGGCGTAATTATTGAGCGGCTTATGCTCTACATCAATAATACGACTTCTAATAATTATCGTGGATATATTTTTGTTTACGACCCTGAAATAGCACTCAAGATGCACCACGCAATCTAATCACTGCAATATTTTGGTAAAGTCAGCTCACACGATGTGACAGATCGGCGATCGCTCGCATCCTTCGGACGACGCAGAGAGAGAGAGAGAGAGAGTGGGAGAGAGCGAGGGAGATGGTGTGGAAGTGAGACGAGATTACGGGCCGGTCTACACGGCGAGCACATGACGTGGCGCGGCGGGCGTTACAAGTTAGTTTGCAGTGCCGACTTTTGACTTAACGTGGTACTGGGACTGCTGGCCCCGGAACTTAAAAAGTAGCGCAAATATCACGCTAACGCTACAAAAATTGTAGCATGCTACCGCTACAATATGCCCCCTTAATAAAGTAGCGCGCTACTGGCTCCGCTACACGTAAAAGTAGCGCGCTACTTGTAGCGCGCTTCTCCCCAAGACTGCCGAATAGTGTTTCATGAATAAAGTATATATGAACTTTACTTTCATGTTATTATACAGTGCCGGTATTTTACAAAGTACAAACACACACATACAAATTACAAACTATTTAGCAGACTCTCAGTCATCATTGATAGAATCCGTCGTATTGCCAAAATTAGTTCACCACGCACACTTGCATTCACATTTTTCATGTGGAATTTTATTTTTGGGCTCCTCGCCTATTTACTCTAGGCCTATGTAGGGTAGGGCCCTACGTAGGCCTACCTATTAGGCCTATGTAGTTATCTATGGATATATCAATAAATCAATAAATATTTAAAGTTTTAAACTAAAAAAACGTGCAATAAGAATCTTACAACACGCTCTTCCTACTTCTGAAGGTTTTAACCCTTACATGTTCACTTATACAAAGTGCATCTATATATCAGAGACTAATATGCAATCCTCTTCCCATACTAAACTCATCAACAAACAATTAATATTAGGCCTATATTACTCGTTAGGGATGGGCAAAAGCGTGTATCTTACTACACGTGTACACGCTCGCTGTCTGTTCGTGTACACGCGTGTACTATGTATATTTTAAGATATCTGAAAAAAAGTTGGACATGTTTATTTATTACTGTATATTTTTATTGCATTCTGAACAGTAAACACGGCGACGGCGTTCAGTTCAGTTTATCAGTCAGTAAATGACGTGGCTGATGTTTCATTGACCTAGAAAGTTTAAAGGGTGATGGTATGGTTGAGGCTTGCGTGATGAAGAGGGCGGGGGGGGGGGGGGGGGGGGGGACATAGTTCCGTGATACTTGAATTGTGCAGGCAACCCTTCGGCACAGTCGGCATTTAACCTTCTTTCCCACGTCTATCTATCAAAGAACTTCCACTCAGGGATATTCTAAACAATAAACAGTCATGCGTCACTGACTCAAATCTCAACACGCCCGGTAAACAAACCCAAAGCGGGCGGGCGGGCGGCGAGCGGCGGACTGCGAGCGGTCTGGAACCATCTGGAATGTGTTGGCCTTTCAGGGGGGGGGGGAGGGGGAAGGCAAGGCCACCGTGGCAAGGGATCGCAACCAACTTCCCGTTTTGCGGGAAGGCGGCGGCGGCGGCTGACTGAAAGAGCTCGTATTTCAAAATTAGAATGTTGAAATCTGAAATCTCGACGACTGAACAATGTCAATTGAAAGTGGACGTGTATTTTTTTAAAAATTATGTACACGTGTACACGTAGACGGACGTGTACACGTCTCATCCCTATTACTCGTTCAATATCAAACATTTATGTTCCCCGAAACTGTGAATGAAATGTTATTTTGTTATCACTTTCGGGGCCTAGTACACAAACAAAGGCTAACGAATTAGGCCGATAATTTTCTAAAAGTGCTTAGGCCTAATTTTGGTGGAGGTGTCGGGTCCCAGGCGCTGTATTAAGGCATCTTGTCTGTAACACATGGTGCAAGTGCCGGATCATTAATTGCGAGTGTGAGAATAAAACCGTTGTAAATTATTCGTTGGCTGGTCATAAGTGGAGCCTACAAAATTACGATTTTCGTTGTAAAACCTAGGCCTCCGCCCACCTAAACTTTATTGTTTTTTTTAAATTTTTTGGATGAGCGTAGCGAGCGAAGCGAAGATTCCATTTCACTACACTGGAGAAAAAATTCCGGAATGTTTCTTTTTCTTTCTGTATTTTTGTCTGTTTGTTAGCACGATTCCGGCAAAAACCGATACTCCGATTGCGATGAAATTTCATGGAGGCCTTCGAAATCTCTGAACTTAGAACTGCCACGTTTTTTGAGCGCAATCGGGAAATTTTTTCTCATAAAAAAACCAATTTTACGATTTTTTTCGATTTTTAAAAACTTTCTTCGACTTATAACACCTACATGCTTTAACCGATTGTAATGATTTTTTCACAGAACCTTAATTTCATGAATTAAGATATTCGTGCGAAATTTGAGCGTAATCGAAAAATTATTTCTCATGAAAATCGAAATTTTACGGGTTTTATTTTTTTTAAACAATTCTTTGACTTATTACACCTAGGGCCTACATGCTTTATCCTATTGTAATTATTTTTTCACAGAACCTTAATTTCATGAATTGCCATTCGTGTTAAATTTGAGCGCAATCGAATATTTATTTCTTATGAAAATTGCAATTTTACGATTTTTTTCTTTGTTAAAAATTACGATTAGGCCTAATTAAAAAAATTAAGTTATTTTTTTATTTAATTTAATTTTAAAAAAATCTTCGACTAAGTAATGATTTTTTTACAGAACAACAGAAAATCCGCGTAACACATGGCAGCTCAATGCACCAATTACGCTCATCCAACAACGCGGCGGGACTTAAGCGTTTTCCTAGTTTTAGAAAATACTAATAGGGCTTAAAACGTTTATACGTGTAAATTTCAAGGAGTTAAACATTTAGGAAATTAAACACTTTTTCTTATCCCTAGTACTGTAGGGCCTACTTTGTTTGTTAAAGTAGCCTAGGCCTACATTTGACCCCTGTGGTCATCCAATGTTATTTGGCCAACCCAACTATCCAATTTTAATTTTAATTGTGATTGAAAAATGTTTTATCTTGTATATTTTATTTTGTTATTTGTGCTGTGTACTACTAGGGTCATTCCATGTGAAATCAACCAAGCCGAGCCTGTAATAAAACTTGACCATCTCCGATTTTGATGAAACTTGGCAAATCTACTCTTACTAACATGTAGATGGATCGTGGAAAATTTTGTATTCCTGACGCGCTTAGTTTCCGAGTAATGCCCCGCTCAAAAACTCAAATTTGGCGACGCCCAGTGGCGTAGGCCTACCTGAATTGATAAGTTTTAAACCGTTGGACGTAAAAAGGCAAATTTTTTTTAAAATTTAAAGAGTTTTTTTATTGGAAATTTTAAATTTTTAGATGTTTTGATTGTTTTTCCCAAATTGTGAAACCATGAAAAAAAATCTAAATTTTTTTTTTTAAACCCTTTCCCCCTTTCAAGAAAAAGTATCTTTAAAATTTTAAAAAAAAAAGAACGTTTTTTGTGCAGATGTTTTTACAAAACACAAAAAAAATTTGGGGGAGGGGAGGGCACTGGGATCATATATATCACAGGGTCTGCCCCAAAAGGGGTTTTATGTGTCAGTTTTTCCCTTTCCCCTTTTTTATTTTTCAAAAAAAATTAAATTTGCGGAAAAATTTAAATTTTTCGCGACAAATGGAAGGTAAAATCAGACACATTAAACTTTTGGGGGGCATCCCCCTTTTGGGGTTTCTCTGATTCCAAGGGCCCATCCATCCCAATTTTTTTTTGTTACAGGGTAAAAAACATTTTTTAAAAAAAAACACTTTTTTTAATTTTTTTTAAATTTTTAAAAAATATTTTTTTTCCCCGTGGGGTGGGTTTTTCAAAACAAATTTGGTTTTTTTTTAAAAGGGTTTCAAAATCGGGAAATGCATTCAAATACATATAAATTAGCATCTTGGGCTTTGTTCCCCCCAAAAAAAAGGAATTTTTAAAAGTTAATTTTACTTCTGCCAAAAAAGGGGAATGAGGCGTTCCCGGGTTCCCTTTTTTCAATAAAAAAGGAACTAAAACGTTCCCCCGTTCCTCAATGGGAAAATTTGGTTCCTTTCACGTTCCTTTTCCCATCACTGATCTAACAAAAAAAAATGGGGAAATGGGGTTGGGTTTATCTTTTACTATTATTTATAAAAGTTGTCCCAGGCCATCTGACGAGGGTGGCCCCTTTTTTTAAAAAACACAAGAGGTCACTTTAAATTTTTTCATACTGCAGTTTACGATATCAGGTAGTACAGGAATTCGAGGGGAAATTACGATGGAAAAAAGGAACTTTAAAGGAATTTTTAAATTCGTTCCAAGTTCCCCAAAAATAGTAATTTTTGACGTTACAATTTTCCTGATCTAAGAAAAGGAACGTGTTCCCTAAAAGTTCCTGAAAAAGGAACACGTTCCTGGGAAAACGCGTTCCTCCCAAGACTGAAAATTGCCCTATTTTGCTAAAAAAAAACTTTTAAAAATTAAAAAAAAAATTTAAAACCTTTTACGCCCAAAGGGTTTTAAAAAATTTTCCCAAATTAAAGGGAAAGCTGCTCGGCGTCCCCAAATTTGATTTTTTGAGAGGGGCTTTACTAAAAAACAAAAGCGCCCTCAGGAATAAAAAATTTTCCCCCCGATCAAATCTACTTTGTTATAAATAGTTTTCCCAATTTTTCATAAAATCAAGTTTGTCATGGAAATGGCCGGGTTTGTTTTGACATGGAAATCCCCATTTAGTAGTACCCCTATACCATGTACTAGGTAAAACCGGGCAGTTGGGGAATAAAATAGGAAATTTTTTAAATTTTTTTTAGGGGTATAGGCCTACACTTACCATCCTCCCTAATTATAAGTCCCGACTAGGCCTATCCCTTTAAACAATTTGTAAAAGTATGTTTGGCCTAGTTCCCAGTATGTACTGAAAATTTTATTTAAAACCCTAAATTTTGGTGTAGGGCCCACGCGAGAGCCCCGGCAGACCTTCCCTTTCTAGGGAAAAAATAATAAGGGGGGGGGTTTCACCCAGGACCCCAAAAGGCCCAATCTTTCTCACCTGATGTTTCCCTTTTACAATGTTAGAATTAAATTTAAAGATTGAAGAAGTGCAGGTTTTATCCCGTAATTCCCCAAATTTTCAAGACTAGGGGCCCCCTTTTCCCAAATTTTATTTTTATACTGGACTGCGAGGAAAAAATTTTCGTCGAAAAAAAAAGTGGGGGGGAAAGTTTTGTTTCAAAAAATTAAAACCAAAATTCCCACTTATTAGCTGTCCCGCAAAGGGAAAGATCACTTTGAACGGTCATTAAAAGTGACAAAAAAAACATTTGTTGTTGGTAGTGGTAGGGTCTCCCATTCCCCGGGATCAGCCAGTTGAATGATTTTTCCCGCACCAAATTTCCCGAAAAACGGAGCAATTGGTCCTACTCAAAAAAATTTCCCCTATCCTTTGCAATGTAGGCTTAGGATTATAGCCAGGGGGAATTCACAGGCATTATCCCCCTCCCCCCCCCCCCCCCCCTCCACTTCAGAATGTTAAACACTCAGTTTGCCATTATTACCACCCTCCAAATGTCTCTGCTTAGCAGATATTTCATCAGCCAAGGCTAGTCCTATATTTTTACGACAATAATTGTCATTACAGCATTATTTTGATTGATAGCAATTATTGCTATCAATCAATAATTATGAATAGGTAGGGGCCTAAGCCTAGTGCCCAAAAAATTGGTAACCCGTCCCGCGCCCAAACGCACCCCTAATTAAAATTGGGAATTGCAAAATTACGGAAAGGGTACCGTTGGCGGAGCCAAATTTCCCAAAAACCCTTTAAACTATTTAATTTGTTAAATGACCCCACTTTGTCTACTATTGGAAACCCCGGGCATTTAAACTTACTCAAATAATGCACATTATGTCATTATACAAACAAATGATTAGGCCTACATCTGGGTAGGCCCGGTATATCACGCACCAGTGGCGTATCCAGAAGGGGCTCGGGGAGACTTGGCATCTCCCCCTAAAATCCCAGCTTTAATTATAGGTATTCTGCAAATCATCTAGCCTAGATTAGTAATTTTTTATTAGGGATTATTTCCATATGGTTATCATCTAGCCTAGGCCCGGTTTAGTAGGTAGGCCTATGCAAAAAATTAAATAGGCCCAAGCCTACACAATTGTGTGAACAATAGGCCCCTAGAAACAGTAAGTTTTGGATGGTTAATAAAAACTAGGTAGGGGTAGTAGGCTACCCCATTGGAGATTTGAACCAATGTCATCTCGTACTAAAACCATACTCACTTGGCCTTGTTGAGCATTTAAAAACTTTAAATGTCGTAGGGCCTATTGACGGAACTTCTTCGGTTCATGGGCCCTAAAAAAATAACTTGTTTTTTCATGCTTTTTAGTAGGCCTACATATCTCGTTAAACTATTAAGACTGTATTAGCCTATATCTATCTACAAAACCTTTAGGCCTAACGTACCGGTAGCTATTTTTGTTGAATCTCCTTTTCGGTTGAAAGTCCTTTAAATATTTAAAATAGAAACGTTAAAAGGTTTTGTAGTTTTTTTCACGTCAAAAACAACTGTTGTTGTATTTTGGTTTGGGGCCCATGAACCGAAGAAGTTCCGTATTGACGATGACCATAGGCCTAGGCTACGATTAGTGGTGCGGCTAACCGTACGATTGCAGGCGGCCTACACTGCGCTCAACAAAAGCACTTTGGTGTGTGTTCGACTACCTAGGCCTAGGCTTTAGCCTATGTTACGGAGCCATGTCAACATTAATTCCCACAACACACAGGAAGTAAAATAACTAGGCCTAGGCCTAGTCCAAGGACCTAGAGGGCTAGGCTACCAGAATCGCTTCCAAATGTGTGGAGAGGCGACACTGGGGGGCACTGGCCACTGGGTTTACGGCTAGGCCTAGGCCTGATCAACACATCAAAGGCCTAGGGCTAAACCGACTTATTATTCCTCTCCGGTCCCTTATGACTAGCCTAGGCCAAGCCTAGGCCTACACCTACGTTGAAGCCTAGGCCTAGGCCTAGCCTACCGTACTTACCCGAGTTTCTACCTAAGAGGACTTCTTTTATCAATGGTTGTAAGCTTTTATGAAAGTAACGAACCATAAAATCACCCATTGCTAGGGACTAGCCTAGAACTAGGCCTAGGCCTAGGCCTTTGTCTCAATATGACTTCAGCACGATAATTAAACCAAGTTAATTATATACATTAGTTAATACGTAGGCATACAGTATATTTGGAAAGTAAACTATGATATAAACATATGTTTATTTCGTCACAAATTGACAAGATAAGAAATCACCACTGAAATCACACGACGCTAGGCCTAGTAAACATAACCAAATATTACACCGCCGACTAGACTAGACTCGATGCCCGCAAGGTCTACTACATCTCCGCCACCTGGCGGAGGCTCGTCTAACTCGCTCGTGTGGCCACTAGGTTAGAGAGTTAGACGATCCTCCGCTAGGCGGAGATCCAGCAGACCTTGGATGCCCGATGTGCCCGATGGACTAAAACGTTTTCAAAAGATTTTGTAGTAGGTGGCGCTGGAGTTTAAAACGCGTACGAAATTTCAATTTGCGCTGCCGCTGAAGCAAGACCTATTTTATTTTATTTGAGTTCAGAACTCTTTTATCTCTTTCATTAGGGTACACAATATCCCACAGATAACAAAAACTTGTAAAAATACAACCAAACCTTACACACTCAAAAGGAATGAGATCTAATAAAAAGTCCAAGCTCATATTCTACCCTTCCACATTTTTGCATAAACGTATAGATAGTGAGTGTCCCGTACCAATATCCTTGAAAAGCTTGGCAAAATAGAATTTGAAACTATTAATTTTAACGTAATACTTCATCCAAATTCTTTTTTTCTAATTGAATCGTTTATTGTTGAAGGGAAATAAATCAACTTTTGGCCAAAATGAGTGTATGATCGAATATTACTAAATGAGGGACGCCGCATAGTTTGGCGAAGAAAAGGTTCAGTTCAAGTCAGATTAATCCTTGTGTTGAATAAAGCTAACTAGGAAAACGCTTTAGTCCCGCCGCGTTGATGGATGAGCGTTTTTGTAAGTTTTTAGTTTTTGTATGACCACTTTTCCTTTGCAAGTGCTTTTTGAATGCATTGTAGGTGATTGTTGTCAAGTTTCAATTGTTACTTGTTAATTGTTATTATAAACCTCAAAAAACTCATATTAAACCTTTATTTCTATGGATTCTGGCTAACTTTTTCTTTAAAAAGCAATACATCACCATTACCTTAATGTCCATGTGAAATATGAACGTTGTAGCCCCACCCGTTTGGTCAGAATCGGCCCAAATGTCACGAAAATATCGCACTAAAAAATCGTAAAAAAATCGTGGAAAGTACGATATTCATGAGAAATTTTTCTTCGATTGTACCCAAAAACGTGCCAGGTCTAAGTTTAAAGATTCGAAGGTCTCCAGAAAATTTCATCGCAATTGGAGTATCGGTTTGCCGGAAATCGTGTTAACAAACACACAAAAAATACAAACAGAAAAAACAAGAAAAACGGAAAAAATCGTAAAATTGCGATTTTCATAAGAAATAAATTTTTCGATTGCGCTCAAAAAGGTGGCAGTTCTAAGTTCAAAGATTTCAAAGTCTCCAGAAAATTTCATCGCAATTAGATTATCAGTTTAGCCGGAATCGTGTTAACAAACACAAAAATTCAAACAAAAACAAAATAAGAAAAACGAAAAAAAAATCGTAAAATCGAGATTTTCAAGAGAAATAATTTTTGATCAATTTTTCGTACGGTGCAGTTCTAAGTTCAGAGATTTCGAAGGTCTCCATAAAATTTCATCGCAATCGGAGTATCGGTTTAGCCGGAATCGTGTTCACAGACACACAAAAATACAAAAAAAAAGAAAGAAAGAAAAAAAAAACATTCCGGATTTTTTTCTCCAGTGTAGTAGAATGGAATCTTCGCTTCGCTCGCTGCGCTCATCCAAAACGGGGCCATTTTCTAGAATATAGAAAAGTATGAGAAAAAAAGTATGGCAGGCAGTGACGGTTTTTGAAATGAGTTGATTGAAGTTGATTAAGCTTATTTAATAGTTTAGCATGTAGAGGACCAAAAAAACATAACAAATCAAAATTTAATTTCTATTTTTTGGAGAAAGGGTACATTAAGTCAACGTGTTCTCAAAGTCAAAATTAGTTCTGAGATAACTAAAAAAACTGTCCGGATATTCATAAATCCAATTGTTGCATATTTAATTTCATATTTGTAAAGTAATTGATATAACTGTCTTGTAGAATACGTTTTCTCGACAAAAAAAATATACGGGTGGCCAAACAATGAGAGGGTAAACACAGTTTACTTAATGTACCCTTTCTCAAATAAAAGAAATTAATTTTGATTTGTTATGTTTTTTGGTCCTCTACATGCTAAACTTATTAATTACTTTCAAAATATGAAAATTAAATATGCAACAATTGGATTTATGAATATCCGGACAGTTTTTTTTAGTTATCTCAGAACTAACTTTGACTGAATTATATCCCTTCAACAATAAACGATACGATTCAATTAATTTGAACGTAATAGTCATGCAAATTCCATTTTGCCAAGCTTCTCAAGGATGTTGATACGGGAGCATGTACGCAAATGTGGAAGGGTAGAATAAGAGCTTGGCCCTTTTTTAGATCTCATTTCTTTTGAGTATGGAAGGTTTGGCTGTATTTTTACAAGTTTTTGTTATGTTTGGGATCTTATTTCTTTTTGAAGTTCCATTGCAAAATTATTTGTTAAGTTATAATAATTTTATCCAAGTCGATTTAATTGCTATGGTATTACCAATTAACAATAGAATATAAAATATTTAATGGTCCAAAGATTTGTTTTTTGTACACAATGTTGGTAATCATTGTCAAGTGTTATTATATTCTTGTAAAAGGCTTAAATTAAAACCATTATTTGGAAGCCTTCCAGCAAACTTTTTAACTTTTTCTTTTACCTTAATGTCCACATAAAATATGAACGTTGCAGCCCCAACCCAACCGTTTGGTCAGCATCGCTGAGCAATTGAAACTGACGAATTATACAGTAGTAGCCTGTATTAGCAGTAACTCACACATAACAAAAAACTTTCCAAGCTTATGTAGTATGTACCCTCCTACATTTTCGCAATCAACTTTGCCCTGTGACTGCATCCTTGCAAAACGTGTCCAAATTTTATTTGCAGCTATTGTTTTAAATGTAAAAGTTTGTCCAAATTTATTTTGTAAAACAAACAAAAAAAAATGGATTGCAAAATTGTAAGAGGGTACATAAGCTTGGCATTTCTTTAGATCTCATTGCTTTTGATTGTGTAAGTTTTGGCTGTATTTTTTACAAGTGTTTTGTTATGTGTGGGATCTCATTACTTTTTAAGTTTCATTGGACTTAAGTCCAAATTCTATTCTAGGTGATTTGTCCAGTAGTCCTATACCTAGTGGCGTAATACCCTACAGTGCGATTATGCGGTGCTTACGGACCTCGCGACCTAGGAGCTAGAGATGCAAATTTTTGTAAAACTGGCAGCCCGAGGTCCGACCGAAACTGTCCGGCCCGAGCCCGCCCCGGCTTGTTAAAATAATACGGTGGTCCGGCCCGAACCCGGCCCGAAAGATGATCCTGGCCCGGCTCGAAAGTCCGACCGGCCCGAAAGTCAGCCCAGAAGCCCCGTTCTTTCGGAGACTATAAAAATCATGAGGATTTTAAGACCTGGCAAAGAGGCTCTGTTGGCATCTTTCTTAGTTCAACTATAGTATTCGGCACCAAAAAGCACACTAGCGCGGCCCTGTTGGCGGAACGTAGAACCCTAGCAGTAGTGATCACTCAGGTAGATACAGCGGCACATAACGTTAAAGAACGTGTAGATGTAACTAAAAAGTTGAGTTTTCGGCGTGATACGTTTTGTTTACGGATGTTGAACGTTAGAAATAAAATAAGAAATATTTGTGCTATGGTTATCACAAAAAAAAACACAATTTTAAATGAAAGAATGGGGTCTGCAAGTGCACCATAAAGTGGACACCTGACGCAAGGGTTTATGTCTCGAATTGTTAAGCATTGGCCTACATTTCTCTTTTAAAATACAACTCTTTACACTTAAATAACAACTTTTAAATTATCACGATCTCAATTTAAATTTTAGTTGGGCCTACTCTTAATAAAAACATTATTCTTACATTTAAGTCCAGGGATGAAGTCCGAAAACATATTGTCAGGAGACAGTATGGTGTCACCCACTGAGTTTCCCGTTGTGTTTGATGGATTTATTATTTATTTATGTTCATTTTTTTATAATTATACTTATTGTTTTTTGCCCGTCACAGACACTCACCATTAAATCGCGTCTTACAATTTCAGACAATAATTTTAATTCATGCTTATGCCAATAGGCTATCACACCGTTCCCAATGTTACACATACAGGCCTACATAGCACATAGGCATACATTCAATTTGTTTCGTATGTGATGGGCAACCTCAAAATTACTACACTGTAGTGCGTTTTTATCAACAACAAAAAAGGTAAGCCTATGTATAGTAATAAATTCGGAAAAATCGTTTTCAATGAACATTTTTCATAATAAATACTAATTTCTGCAGCCAAGTATTTTTTAGATGTTTCGTAAAGCACACTTTGTCGATGATTACAAATTGACAACATCCGGATTTTTGCATAGATGTAGGCCTAATTTATTGACATTTTCAGGTAATATGATGAAAATAATACAAGTTGTACTATTTATTTATTGTTTTTACATTATCGCGGGAAAACGTTAAATATTGCACCTTGCACTTCAGCTGTTCAGTGTTATATCAATTTGTTGCAATTTGTTGCTCGTTTCACTTCAAAAACTTAACATTCTAAATTCAAACTTGGTAATAATTCCTTGGACCAATACCAATTTCGGCGGGCAACTTTACTTATAGTAGTAAATAAATAAAAATCTGCTTATGAATTATTTTCTGGATATCTTACGCTCAAACATAATAATATACCCAACTATTATGATGATATTATTAAATAATATTTTACATTTCATCCCTATCCCATTCAGAAATATAGGAATAGGAAGGTTCAATTTTGGCTTTAGTTGGCCTACCTACGCAATTACGCCTACTTGTGGTTGTATAAGAGCATAAAAAATGCAAACCGTAGATGACAATATACATCTTATTTAATGCGTGTGCGAGAAAGGTAAATGTGAGTGAACAGATCAGAAAATCCCCGAATTGTCATAACCGGCGCGACTAACACACGTTAGCGCCATATACGCTCCAGCCCGGTATCACAATTACGCCAGCCATGTTGTGACGTAGAGCGCCGCCAGTGCTGCGATCTACATGTCGATTTGGTGCCGAATACCGTTGTAACTGGCCCGAATGCCCGAAGCGGCCCGAGAGCCCGAAAATAAATACGAAAAGCGGCCCGGCAGGGCTTTCGGGCAAATTCCCATCCCTACTAGGGGCCCCCTCGACAACCAACTATTTGTAAGTATTCACAGATTTCTCATATTTGATTTTTCCATTGACTGTTGTCAACAAGAGCTGGTGTAAAGCACTGCAGTATGATTGATCCTGTTCCTGTCTGGCTTATGATTCGACACTTGTCCAGAGTCGCCAGAAAGCAGGCGCTCCAGAGAAAGACGTTTATTAGCAATCCCGAATTTGGTATAGGCGTTTGGTAGTGTGAGAATGTAAACCCTATACACATTTTATGAAAAGCTTGGCAAAATAGAATTTGCAACTATTAATTTAAACGTAATATTTCATCCAAATTCTACTTTTGTAATAAATTTAAACGTAATAGTCTATGCAAATTCTATTTTGCCAAGCTTTTCATAAGATATTGCTACGGGGCACTGTACGTCTATGAATTAAAAAAGCGCAATTGTGAAAGGGTGGTGATGAGCTTGACCTTTTTTCCATATTTTCCCCATTTTTTTCATTTATGTCCATGATATAATTTAGCTAAACTCTCGTGGTTTGTCATGAAATTGTTTGTTTTCCCTAGTCAAGTTCCCATTGTTTTTACTCGAAACCGATTAATGAGACGAGGGAGCGAAGCGACTGAGTATCTCCATTCAACTCAAATGGCTCTTATTCTGTGATTCTGTGTGCGTGTACATCGAAAATCAGCCGAATCGCTGAGTAAATTGCCCTGAAATTTTAAACAGACATCCGGTTCGAGCTTAGTGAGAACTGCTAACAAAATCAGCTAGATCCATTTGCGATTTAAACCTACAAGAAAAAATAAATTGAAAAACAGGCTGCGATGTGTAGGAATTTTAACGACAATGGTTTTGTTTTTCAAAAAATACTTTTTGTTTGTTAGTTGTCTGGCTGTGAAATGCAGTGCCCAAGGTGTATCGAATTTTGCACGCTCAAGATACGGTACCCCCAAATAGAGCTGGGAGATTGAATAAACCTTGCAATCTTTACACGTATTTCGTACTGGCTATGTTTTCCATATAGTATTGTCACAGATGATAGACTACACTGCGTTACATGCATTTCAAAACATGTTTAATAGTTTTAAAAATACAATCCAGAAATTACTAAATCTTTCCCGACCAGGGGATTGAACCCAGGTCTCCCACATTTCGGGTATAAAGGGCGCCTTAGCCAACTAGACTAGAAAAACGGCAAAGTCGTTGTTCTAAAAGTGTTTGTTTACAGTCAATAATTGGATGAGCGTAGCGAAGATTCCATAACTACACTGGAGAAAAAAATCCGGAATGTTTTTTTTCTTTTTTTTTTTGTTTGTATTTTTGTGTGTTTGTAACACGATTCCGGCTAAACCGATAGTCCAATTGCGATGAAATTTTGTAGGGGCCTTTGAAATCTTTGAACTTAGAACTGCCACGTTTTAAACGCAAACGAAAAATTATTTCTTATAAAAATCGTAATTTTACGATTTTTTCGATAAAAAAAAAATCTTCGGGTTATAACACCTACAGCTTATCTGATAGTAATGATTTTATCACAGATCCTTAATTTTATGAATTAATATATTCCTGTGAAATGTTAGGGAATCAAAAAATTATTTCTCATGATAAACGCAAAATT
>JAMZAV010006870.1:0-34066 GCA_024449915.1 Sweltsa coloradensis | reverse complement strand
TGATATTTGCTCTAAATATCGCTGATTGTCAATTGGCAGATGCTATAAAAGTGCATTATAATGATGTTTTACAAATTTTAGTAATTAACGTTAGGTATGATTGAAGCTAACATTTTATGTTTACTAAAAAGTCCAAAATCGCCTTCATAGCTTTATTACTTCCGACGATATAGCTATTTTACTGCAAAGCATGGCAAATAATGTTGCTTTCCCCTTACCCCTCTAGAATGGCCCTAGTGCTAGCGATATCCTAACCTTAACTTTGATATCACGGTTTTAAGGTTAATAACATGGTTTAAAGCCCGTAGCAAAAATATGTTGACTTTAAGTTATAGGCCTACTACTACCTAACTTAAGCGTACACCCAACGACGACGACGTGAGAAACTAGGGCGCTTCAACCGGTTAGGTCATATTGCGCCGCCTGTGATATTGAAAGTTAATGAAATGAGTTTTTGGTGTGTTGATAATTATATTGTTTCCTAAGTGTATTTTTTTTTGTTTAAATGGATTAAGTACGCGTAAACCGTCAGGTCATAACGCACCACTAGGTGCGCCTAGGGGATATGGGGAGGGGGGGGGGGCATGCTGGTCAGAACCAGCCACAGGTAAGGGGAGGAAGAGGTTTTCTCACGTCGCGGTCGTCTTCGTCTTTGTCATCGTTCGTTGTGTCATTGTCACCGTCTTCGGGGAGATCGTCAAGGGAAGGGGGAGGTCTCCCCGACGACGATTGCCAGAGCTCGCCTATATTTTCGGGGAGTAAGATATTCCCCTCTTACTAGCTGATGTTTGCGAGTTGGTCTTTTCTCTTGAATCGCCTTGTACGATTAGCAGAGCCATGTTTTTTGGGAAATTCTACCCGGGCCCAGACGGGCGGAACTGTGCGACTTAGTACAATTGTAATGAAATCTATGCAAAATATAATTAATACATTCATTTATACGAATTATTCATTTATATTTTAACTAATGTAAGAAGCTATAAATCCATTTTATGAGATAACATTGATGTACAACTTAAAATAGCTTTCCTCGCTTTTATTATCCAATTACTTTCCTAAAAAGCAACACAAATCTAAGTTAGCATCATTTTGAGTGGTCTTGCGTTGAGGTACAACGATGTAACGTTACATTGCGTTGTTGCCAACAAGACAACCATTCTCTCCGCGAGCTTGTGGTTTGACAAGCCCAGCCCATGTGAGTACTAGGTTTAATGATACCTAGGCCTAGTTGTTACTGCGTTCCGTGAACCAGCACGGAATCTATCCTATAATAACCATATTGCTATACCTACCTAGACTGAAGGCGTGTCAAAACGTAGCTATCACGACGTTTCCGCTAATCAAGTGACACAATAAGTAGCCTACTAGCCAATTATTTCCAAAAGAATTAATTCATAAAATAGCCAGTAAATTTGCTACTCATTTAATATGATAAAGGAGGTCAATTAAGTTTACAGATGTTTTGTGTGGTGTTTTTTGGTTTATTTGGATTAAGGACGCGTCAACCGTTAGGTCATAATGCACCACTCTAGCCTAGGGGGGGGAGGAGGAGAAGGGGCCCATGCTGGTCAGAACCAGCCACGGGTAAGAGGAGGAAGGGGGGTTTCTCACGTCGCGGTCGTCATCGTCTTTGTCATCGTTATTTGTGTCATTGTCATCGTCGTCGGGGAGGTCGTCAAGGGAAGGGGGCAAGGTCACCGACGACGATTGCCAGAGCTCGCCTCTATTTTCGGGGAGTAAAGTACTACCCTTCATACTAGCTGATGTTTGCGAGGTGGACTTTTTCTCTTGAATCGCCTTTTACGATTAGCAGAGCCATGCTCTGGGCCAATTCTACCCCGGGCCCAGACGGGGATGTGGTGTTGTTGTTCGCTCGCATCGAATTTTGTAACTGAATATGGTAGGACCTACACTTTTAGGCAAATTGCTGCGTTCGCTCTGTCGACTGTTTGAATTTTTTAACATATGTCACGAATGTGGAAATATAAGGCTCTTCAGTAACACATTTCCAAATTTTGTTTTAAAATAATTTTAAAACAAATTAGTTTTCACGAATTTTGTTTGTTTAAAAAATTTCAAAATTGTCTTCTTCTTCGTCGTTTTTTTCCTGGATGATTAAAACTTTGAAAATCTATGACAGCAGGGTTGTCCATGGGCTACTATGCTTTATTGTCCTGGTAAAGATTCATATAGGTCGGATGCATCTTGGCCGAGCGAATAGCTATGCCACAGGTATCTTTAAAAAAAAAATTCAATCAGGTATTAATTGCGTCGTGAGAAACTAGGGCGTTTTAACCTCTTATGTCAAATTGCGCTGCCTGTGTAAGTTAATAAATAGATTTTATTGTGTTTTGGTTTATTTGGAATAAGGACGCGTTAACCGTTAGGTCATAATGCACCACTCTAGCCTAAGGGGGGCGGGGGGGGCCCATGCTGTTTAGAACCAGCCACGGGAAAGGGTGTTTCATCTTTAATTTGTTGTCTGTAAGTATATAATAGATAAGAAAATCATAGAACTGATGATAGTAGCAAATTTTTTTTTTATTTAAATGAAAAATGAAATGTTTTGTAGGCCTATATTACTTCAAATGAGAAATTTATAATTGACTCACTTCTATCTACAACTATCAACTTCTATCATACGATTGGGAAAGATCGAATCATATATGATATATTCTGCTTACATTTTGATGTACGTTGAAAGGTACATCATGTGACAAAGCGAAAACTCTAAATATGAAACTTAGTTTCATCTAACTGGACCCGAATCCTGATTTCCTGCTAACTGCGTGTAAAGATATACTAGAACTTGTACTACCGTGTGAGAGATACCTTTACAACGAGAACACACTTTAATTAAAAGCCTATCATTGGATAGTTTTATCATATCGTAACCAAATTGTAAGTGTGTCTTCCAAAGAACGTACCATTCCATTGTATATTGCAAAATGATTGGCAATCCGGTTCATCAATGGCCTGGCCTGTCTTGTGGTGTAGAAAAGGATATTTCGAGCCATGTCTTCGTGTAGTGTACAATTGGACAGTTGTTTTGTAACATTTACACGTACGTCTTATCTAGAAGTACAGAGAAAGATCTGAAATAGTTGCAGAAATGCCTATTAGCTAGTTTCCGTTTCAAGATCTCAATGAGTGTCAAGGGCGTGGGCGTATTATGTGTAGCTACTAGCGAGCAAGCAAGTAACGTGTTGCAAGGGTCTGCTACACGCTTTGTGCCACGCCACGAACACATAAAAACTAATTACAAATCTGAAATTTAACTCGATTTTATATTGTATCTGTTTTGGAAGTCAATATTTGTTATATTTTTAAATAATGAAATGATCAACTTTTTTTCTCAGTACTTTCATTATACACAATACAATGATAGTAAACTTCGAGATGTCTACCTAATTAGAGTTAAAATTTTAATCATGCCAATTAAGGAAAAACGGGTTTAAATTAAACATTATGTAGTCAACGACTTGAACAACATTTTCACGCCATAACACTTTATTTTGATAGCACAAGTATTAAGTTGTACAATTTATGTTTTTTATTTTATATTGGATTTCCGGCAAACATTCCAAAATAACAATGTCATATTTTTTCTTTCCTTTCCTTTTCTTTTTTCATTTTTCTTTGTTTCTTTTTTTCCGACACATATTTTTATTTGATTTATTAATTAATTGCATTTAATATCCTTTTATTTGTTACCAAAATTGTTGTGTTTTATTGCATTGTTGTTGTAATATTACTTTTTCAAATATGTAGTTCATTGTTGTGTCTGCATCTATGTAATTAGATTTATTTAGTTGTCCTCCTTTGTAAATCAGTTTTTATAACTGAATAGGATAGACGTTAAATAAAAATAAAAAAACAAAAAAACACAACATTTCGATTACCACATTATGATTCAAAGGTGATTCCAATAAGTTTATAGTCTACGGGGCAAATATAGAAATCACCAAACGTCTATAATATAGGTTAGGGCTAAGTGTTATTTATTTGTTTTTGTTATTTATAAACGCAAGAGCTCACACGGTCACACCGGTGTAAGATATAATATCATAATTAAGTATTTATGGATATTAAATCCAAAGACAGCAGATTCATTGCTTTATCGGTTACACACACTAACCCAACCATATCGGTATTATATATGCACTAATTGGATGAGCGTAGCGAGCGGAAGCGAAGACTTCAATTTCACTGACCCCCCAAAAAATTTAGCTGGGGTGTTTTTTTTTTTTTTTTTTTTTTTCTCTGTTTGTTTGTTCGCTCTCTACCGGGCAAACGGCATATCGATGGTTAAGAACGAGGACCTTGTATCTCCATTTTTACAAAAAATGGGTCTATACATCAAAAAAATTCAGAAAAAAATTACGGATATTTTATTGAACATAAAATTTAACCACAGATTCTTACTCCTGGTACATTTTTTAATGATATAAAATAATATTTGATCATTTTAACATGTGTAATTCAGGTAATAATGTGTTTTTTTGCTCTCCTGAAAAAACAGGATTTTGGAGATACAAGGTCCTCGTTCTTAACCATCGATATGCGATCTTGATGAAAATTTGACCGGACCTTCGTTTTCTCTGAACTTAGAGGTGTATTGTTTTTTTTGGGTACAATCGAAGAAATATTTCTCATGAATATCGTACTTTTACGATTTTTTTCGATTTTTAGTGCGATATTTTCGTCACATTTGGGCCGATTCTGACCAACGGGTGGGGCTACAACGTTCAGATTTTCACATGGACATTGAGGTTATGGTGATGTAGTACCTTTTGAAAGAAAAAGTTGAAAAAGTTAGTCAGAATCCACAGAAATAAAGGTTTTAATATGAGTTTTTTTTTAGTTTATAATACCAATTAACAAGTAACAATAGAAACTTGACAACAATCACCTACAATGCATTCAAAAAGCACTTGCAAAGGAAAAGTGCGAACAAACGCACAAAACGCAAACAAAAAAACTTACAAAAAACGCTCATCCATCAACGCGGCGGGACTTGAGCGTTTTCCTAGTATTTGAAATGCACAATAGTCGAGATCTAGTGCATTAGGTAGCCAATTCAAAACGACGACGTGAGAAACTAGGACGCTTCAACCGGTTATAGGTCGTATTGCTCCACCTGTGATATTGAAAGTTAATGAAATTAGTTAATGGTGTTAGATGATTATAATGTTTTCTAAGCTTGATCCTCGATCGGGGTTGGATTTATCAATTAAGGATTGTATACACATAAACATTAATTCCACCTTCGTGAGTTAATACCGATATTTATATCTTGAATTGAGTGCTCACATTGTGTAATCATAAAACCGTTCGTTAATTGAAACACACACAATAAAACCGCGCATTCCACGCATACTTTCTACTAACTTACACAAAACCTCGCCCATGATATTTCTCACTGCTATGCTTGGCGTAGTTAGTCACAGTCGAGCGCTCGACGACGCTATCACTGGTGCTCGCTTCACACTCCCTCAACCAAGCAGTAGAATACAGTTGTTCTTGTCAAACGCACTAAACAGTGTGTCCTGATACAGTTAGCTTACGTACAACGACGCATTAAATAAAAAGTTTAGGTTGTATGTTCACTTTACCTGCGTAAAATACTAATTTGACTGGGCATGTCATATAACGTACCTATCTTTTAGAACAGTGCGTTTAGATCATTGTAATTTTATTTACTGTCCTCTTTTGTGAATCATATTTTACAACTGAATACTTTGATTCATTTTGTTTAAGGGCGCGTCAACCGTTAGGTCATAAAGCGCCACTCTAGCCTAGGGGATATGGGGAGGAAGAAGGTCTCATGCTGGTCAGAACCAGCCATGGGTAGACCGTAGGGGGAGGGAAAGAATACTCTACTGTCGATTCAACGACGACGTAAGAAACTATAGGGTGCTTCAACCGGGGTCATATTGCAAAGTCTGTGATATTGTAAGCTAATGAAATTAGTTTACGGTTTGTCTGATGATTATGTTGTTTTCTAAGTTTAAAAAAGAAAATAAAGCGATAGTAGATGATAATAACAAAATTTGGATTAGTTTAATTAAAGGGCGCGTCAACCGTTAAGTCATAATGCGCCACTCTAGCCTAGGGCATTGTGTATTGGAGGAAGATTCCATGCTTGTCAGAACCAGCCACGGGGGGGGGGGGTCACACGTCGCGGTCGTCTATGTCTTTGTCATCGTTCGTGGTGTCATTGACGTCGTCGTCGGGGAGGTCGTCAAGGGAACGGGTTGGTGTCCCCGACGACAATGATAATAGATGTTCGACTAGTATTTATTATTGCATTGAAGTAATAGCGTTATTTTTAAAATATTCAATAGTTAATAATTTTATTGTCGGAAAGATTTTAAATTTTAAGTCAGAATTTATGTTCTTGGTATCACAAAACAAGGGTGCCATACCTTTCAATCAAGTTTGTATTGATAGCCGATTTGTTTAATTGTTTATAAATTCTCATAAGGTTCACGATTTAAAGCATTGTTTGAGGCCAGGTTGTATACTTATTGTCCTAATTTGTATCAGATTTGAAGTAGGATTAGGATAGACGTCAAAATGATGTGAACTGTCGAACAACTATTAGTGGGCGGAGCTCTTGTGTTTAATAACAGTGCAATCAAATTAACTAACATAATACTTATACGTCATTGTAGTACAACTTTTAGTTTTTTTTCTGAATCTCGCATTTCATTATTTAATCATAGCATGTTTTTATTTTTATTTTTTATATCGATCTAGCGTTTTTGAGACATCACTGAAAGCGTAATTAAATTCGCTTGGAAATATTATTGTCAAAACTTCCAGTGGGCGGGCCAGCGTTGTCTCGGTTTCGAAGCCCGGCCAGCAGCTTCCTCTGCCATGCCTTCCTCGGTAATAAATCTTTCCAGCGCTGACAGCGAAATGTAGAGAATGAAACTATAGCCCAGTTAACAACCAGGCCTCCTTACAAATCGTGAGAATTTTTTGCAAATTCGTGTATTCAAAACCTATTTTAATAAACCAATTGACGTAACTTTTTCGTGTCGTTGTCTCTTTTGTCACTTAGTAAGTATAATAAGAAAGTGAAAAGTTCTTCTCGCATAGCATTGTTATCACGCAATCACAGAGTTTATAAAGGGCCTAGTGGTTGTACTTTGAGTTTTTTTTTTTAGGACAGAAGACGCATTATGACTTTTGAACACATTCGTTGTTCTTCCGTAGATTGTTTATTAAATTTCGCATATTCCACTTAGACATAATAAAGTACTTGACCCAATTTTATACTAACACCAAATGTCGGCATTATTGCATCATTTCTCGACTTTTATGTCTATTATTAGGCCTTAAACAATAAAAATGAGATTCGAAAAAATATCACTATTTATTTCCATTTACATTTTTAGATTCTATTACGACGTGAGAAACTAGGGTGATTCAACCGGGGGGGGGGGGGGGGGGGGCATATTGCGCCGCCTGTGGTTAATAGTTCGAGTTTTGCTGTGCGTATTTGATAATTATATTGTTTTGTAAGTTTATTAAATTAAATTAAATCATAGAGATGATAGTGGCACGAGGTTTTTTTTAAAATTAAAAATTAAAATATTATTTTTTATGTGAATTCAATTTGGTTTAACTAATCACTACGAATAAGACACAATGAACAACTAAATCCCGACGTTCAATTATCAGTTCATTTTTTCTTTGATTTTTTCTTGTTCAATTTTGTAAGACCCGATAGTTTACTGTATTTTTTATTGTTGATGTGATAAAACATGTTATACTTATTTATGCATACTTATATCAAGATCGAAGAGGACAGGAAACAAGAATATTAAAATATTTAACGTGCCTTGTTATGTAAAGATTCAAATCGGACAGTATAGAAAGTTCAAAATATGATTGATGTGATATACATACTGAACTGAAGAAATATATGAAACTGGTTCGTAGCCTACTTCTGACGAAGAGCAACTACTAAAATATGTAACTGATCCTACTCTTGCACCTCAAAAGTGGCGTTATAGTAATTGTTTAGACTCTTTTCAGTTAAAAGAATTCCCTCTTGTAATGAGCAACCATACATTGTAAACAAAATTCAATTTATTTGAAATTTAATTTACAAACACAAACCATCATTACCAAAGACAATACTTATATACAATACAAATATATAGAACAAACAGTGTATTCTCGAATACTTCGTGAAATTCTAATTCAGATTTCATTCTGATCAGTACCAGTAAAGTAAAAGTCCCATGCTGGTCAGAACCAGCCACGGGTAGGGGGAGGAAAAAAGAGGGTTGTTTTTATTTAATTATTTATGTGCGACCTGTTAAAATAAGAAAACAAGTGTTTTAACAAGTAAAAACTGCATACATCCGATGACATACCGCAAATGGACATTCAAAATAAGACGACTTGAGAAACTTGGGTGCTTCAACCGGGTTGGTGATCGTCTGTCATATTAATATAAGTCTACAAATTGAGTTTGTGTGTATTTATTATATTGTTCCTAAAGTTCAAAGGAGTTTTTTTGGTGGGGTCATTATAGTTCCAGCGCTAGGTGTGACTGAGTATACCTGCTACACTCTACACTCTTAGGTATAATTTAAAAAGTTATCGATTATTTGCTTTATTACACAATGTATAGGCCTAATCATGTTATAAGGTTGGTTGGTTGGATAAGGTTGGACTAGTCACCCAACGGTTGGATGGCGGAGAAGGCCCAACTGGCCTTAATTACGCCTGAAACACAATAATGAAAAGTCGCTTTGGTTTTATGTCCCCACTGAAAATCAGTTATATGACTGAGTGGGTAGATTCTAGCATAATAGTTTTAAAAATATTAAAAATAGTTTATTTGGATTAAGGGCACGTCAACCGTGAAGTCATAATGCGCCACTCTAGCCTCACACGGGTAGCGAAAGGGAAAGGGGTGGGGGTCTGGGTTGTCACGTTCAGTCATGTCGCGTCTTTGTCATCGTTCAAGTGCAAGGGTGTCCCGTCGTCGTTGGCAGGCTCCTTGTTTTGTGGATTGAAAACCGTCAACCGTTAGTGTTTTCAAGCAGCTTTTCCTGTGGGCTTTTACGGAGAAGAAGGGCCCATGGTGCGAACCATCACTAAGGGAAGAGGGGGGTTTCTCAAGTCCGACGGGTGTTCATGTCTTTGGTATCGTTGATTGCTGTCATGAATAGCGCTCTAACCGGTTGGTTGTGTCGAGCTGTGATAGTTGAAATGTCCGAGAATATGGTGTGTTTGTAGATATGTTTCCAGGTTGTTTTTGGATTAGGGGTAAACCTACTACTTTGATGGTGGAGGTGATTGTTTTTGGATTAGGTGGTAACCGTTTTAGGTCTTGAATCACTTGCCTTTAAGGGGTGGAGAGGAGCCATGCTTGTGCCAATCCACCGTAGGGGCCCAAGGGGGTCCGGGGGTCGTCATAGGTAAGGGGATTGTGTCCCCACGTCGATTGCCGGAGCGCCTCATAGGAGGGGCAAGGTACACTACCGACTTCTAGCTGATGTTCAAGTTGGTTTATTCTTTTATCGCCTTTTACGAATAACAGAGCCATGCTCTGGCTGGACCAATTCTTACCTATATTATGTAGGTTTGGGTTCAAATCCCGGACGAGGCTGTTATAGTGCTATGGCGTATGTTCATAATGACGACGACGTGAGAGACTAGGGCGCTTCAACCGGTTAGGTCATATTGCGACGCCTGTGATATTGAAAGTTGATGAGAAACTATTGGTGTGTTTGATGAGTATATTGTTTTCCAAGTGTGTGGTTTATTTGGATTAAGGACGCGTCAACCGTAGACGGGAGGGGGGGGGGGGGTTGGTTTATTTGGATTAAGGACGCGTCAACCGTTAGGTCATAATGCACCACTCTAGCCTAAGGGGGGTGGGGAGGAGGAGCCCATGCTTGTCAGAACCAGCCACGGGTAAGGGGATGAAGGGGGGTTTCTCACGTCGCGGTCGTCATCGTCTTTGTCATAGTTCGTTGTGTCATTGTCATCGTCGCCGGGGGGTCGTCAAGGGAAGGGGGCAAGGTCCCCGACGACGATTGCCATAGCTCGCCTCTAGTTTGGGGAGTAAGATACTCCGCTCTTACTAGCTGATGTTTGCGAGGTGGACTTTTTCTCTTGAATCGCCTTTTACGATTAGCAGAGCCATGCATGGGCCAATTCTACCCCGAGTCCAGACGGGGATTTTCTAAGTGTATATAAGACAATAAAATGATGGTGACGATAGTAATAGTAAAACAAAAGTTATTTATTTGAATGGAAATGAATATACAAATAAAATAAATAAATGTGTATAATGTGAATTAAATTTTGTAATGTAAATTATTCTGATAGAAGTTCTTCATATGTATTAGGAGTTTTGTTTCGTGAGGTCATAGACTACATAATTATATCGCCAACAGGTGTGACTGAGTACCTACCTACATCACTTTTACCTCATCAAGCACAAGAGGTAATAGCAAAGCAAGAAATACCATAATGAAACATTGTCTGTACATTTAAGTACATACCCACAACCCGTCCGCTCAAGGTCACATTTTGATTTACACCGTTACTTTTGATGCTTTGCCGGTGCATCAACAAGATGGAGAAATCGACGATTTATCGTTTCAAATCGGGGTTAAACAAATTCATCAACTATTGGTTAGCGGTGAATTGAGTTTAGGCCGTAAATCATAAACCATGCATCAGTTCCATTTCGTAAATTTTTTTCACAAATAACTGAGAAATGAATGAGAAACTAGGGCGCTTCAACCGGTTAGGTCATATTGCACCGCCTGTGATATTGAAAGTTGATAAGATGAGCTAATGGTGTGTTAAATGATTATAGTTTTCTAAGTAAGAAAATAAAAAGAATGGTGATGATAGTAATAGCAAAACAATAGATATTTATTGAAATAGAAATTAAGAAATTAAAGAAATGTGTATGATGTGAATTACAATGACATCTTTAATTAATAGCCTAGAAGCCAAACCGGTTAGATTTGCATGTGCTATAGTGCAATTAGAATCAGGTTAGCCTGCAAGTGTTATATAGGCAGATAGCATACGGGGTCTTTGTCCGAACACCCAGCCTACAGGTAGTTATAGGTGACTTGTGAGTGTGCACATACTGTATCGGCCATCTTGAAAAACAAGCATGACAAAAAACGGGATAATCGCACTCGCGACTCGTCAAAAACAAACGAGCGACAAATTACCGTTAGGATAACTCGAGATAACGATAGAGTAGTGACGGTAGTGGAGTGAATTTTTTAATGAAAACTGGAACAGCGATTTTATTACGAGCCGAGGTGACCTTTACTATGCGCACGCGCAATCTGGTTCAGTATGCTACTGGCTGTTGTTGCGAAAGGAAAGCGCCGAGGCAATATGAAACGTGAACGTTGGGTTTTTGGGCTCTTTCAATTTGTTTGTTTGAGAGTGTATGTTTGCATTTCCCGGGGAAACGCGAAATAGGATGGCTGGAATTACTTTCATGGTTTTTTCAAGTTTTTGCAGCCAAGAAATAGAAACAAGACACACCCAAGGGATAAATTAGTGCTGCTTCTCGTTCCACTAACGTAAAATTTTAAAAAAAATTACAAATTCACAAATGAAGCATCCACGCAAGAGTCAAAATTAGAACGACATGAGAAACTGGGGCACTTCAACCGGGTAGGTCATATTGCGCCGCCGCTATGGTAAATTATTATAGATTGACATTTTTTACTTTTATATTGTTTTCTAAGTTTTTAAAAGGATTTGTTTATTTGGATTAAGGACGCGTCAACCGTTAGGTCATAATGCACCACTCTAACCTAGGGGCGGGGGGGGGGGGGGGGCATGCTGGTCAGAACCAGTCACTCATGGGTAAAGGGAGGAAAGGGGTTCTCACGTCGCGGTCGTCATTGTCTTCGTCATCGTTCGTGGTGTCATTGTCGTCATCGTCGTCGAGGGGTCGTCAAGGGAAGGGGGCAAGGTCCTCGACGGCGATTGCCAGAGCTCGTCTCTATTTTCGGGAAGTAAAATACTACCCTTTATACTACCTGATGTTTGCGAGGTGGACTTTTTCTCTTGAATTGCCTTTTATGATTAGCAGTGCCATGCTCTGGGCCAATTCTACCCCGGGCCCAGATATAAATTTGGGCAATCAAATTCTTCGAACGAGTATTTTTTTTATGGATTCATTAAGTTTAAGGGCGCGTCAACCGTGAGGTCATAATGCGCCACTGGTCAGAACCAGCCACGGGTAGAGGGGGAGATGAGGAATTTATAAAGTTTATTGCCGTTTATTACCTTTCAGCCAAAAGAACGTGTCCTTTTCATCAAAAATTTAATATTACGTATTGTATTGTATAGTATTTTATTTGCAGCTGTTAGATTACATTGGTGATGCCGTAACAATTACGGGCATCGTAACATAGGCATTGTCAAGTTTTTCAATAGAATATACATTGAGTTATACTTACAGGCTAGGTATAAACTAAGATATTATATACATACTATATACATCTGTAGGCTATTTTGACTTGTCCTACTTAACTAATTCCGTTAACATTAGTACATTCATTTATTTGGCAGCAATATGCCTAAAATGTTACCTACTTTTATGTATTTACAATTTCAGACATCTTAACATTTCTATTCACTACATAGCTACAAGGGTATGCTCATGCTAAGCTGCTTTCTTGAAGTCATCTATATTGTACAAACATTTTTCTATTAGGTAACTTCTCAATTTTCTTTTAATTATTACCAGGTTTGTGACATTTTTTATTTCATCTGGCAGGTAGTTGAATAGCATTTTTCCTGCATGCATGTTTTCGTTTACCCACAATTAGTCATTTTTATATCATGTTTTTATTTCAATGTTCGCCTAGTATTTTTAAAACGAAAATATTTTGTTTTGTGCATATATTATAAAAATGTAATCTTTGGCTTATTCTCAAATCTCAGATTCAATCATCGCCATAAAATGCGAGAGTCAGTAGGCCTACTCCCATCCGTTGATTGGTTTTTACCACACGATGTTTATTTCCAAACAGGTTTACAGTTAATGTTTAATAAACAATCTTCTTGTTCTAAGATCGGATTGAAATCAAATAATCACACATAAATCAACAAATAATTACACGGTTCTTCAAAGTTATTGAACAATTTTGATCACCGCTGGTCATCGTTGATTACGGAATTACCTAAGGTGACGTCAACATGAAATTTATCGAAATCATGGTAGCCTACATTCTAAAGCGAGCTGGTTAAAAACCGCAAAACGGCGAAGCTTACTCACGGGACAAATATGTGGCTTTCCGAAACACGTTAGGAAATAATGAAGAAAAAGTAAATTATGCTGTAATAATATGATTGGGGACACGTAGAGGTGCTGTGTTATCAAAAACATATTGAGCAATGGGAATTTATATACGTCTAACAGAATACTCGCCATCCGCCAATATACACAATTTTACGACGACGAATGAGAAACTAGGGCGCTTCAACCGGTTAGTTCATATTGCAGTGCGCAAGGCATCATATTTGGTACATTCTACTCACATTTTATATGTACTGTGAGGCATGAGCACGAATTTTATTTGTCAGTGATTGGCATCCCACTATATGCAATTTGTTATTTTGTACCACATTCCAAGATGCCATGTCACAAATCCAACGATCCAACAATCTAGCCCTGTATTTTAAAAAATGCAAATGCACATTTTATTACAAGGTCGAACGTTATTAAACAAGTGTATGTTGTCGATGGTTAAGTCATAATGAGCCACTCTAGCCTATAGTTTTTTTTTTTTTTTTTTAAAAAAATTTATTAAGTGCGATATGGGGAGTAAAATTCCGTGCTGGTCAGAACCAGCCACGGGTAAGGGGATGAAAGAATTCTTCTTACGTCGTCATTCATCGTCATCGTCTTTGTTATAGTTCGTGTTATCATGGTCGTCGTCGTCTAAACATAAAACAATCAAGTGGATAGTAGTGTAATCTTAATTTAATGAACTCTTCTATATTTTGCAGATACAAGCAGCTACGCTTCTTCTAAGTAAAGAATGTGCCCTTTCAAAACTACATCTAAGATCCAGTAAACTTCTGCCCTAAATATTAATTCCTAGGACACATTAACACGTTGACCTGTATACACGTTCCAATGGCATCATGTTCTATAATGACGAGAATCATGATATTGATGACTGTTGCAAAGTAAGTGGGTAATTGCAAACTAAATGGATTTTTAATACCCACGACGTCATAATCTCAATTGTTGATACAAACCGTATTCTAGTTAATTGCTCAGCATAATCACCAGGGCGTGGATGATTAGAATCTTTACAGCTACTTAGAAGACCACACAGTAAGTCCAGGTCCAGCATTAAAAAGCATTTAGCAATATAAGTTGTCGAAGCAACTACCTAGACGACGTGAGAAACTAGGGCGCTTCAACCGGTTAGGTCATATTGTGCCGCCTGTGATATTATTGAAAGTTAATGAAATGATTTCATAATGTGTTTAGTAATTATTATTGTGTTTGTTATGATTATTTTTGATTGATTTGATTTTTTTTAAAATTTGGATTAAGGACGCGTCAAACGTTAGGTCATAACGCACCACTCTAGCCTAGGGGGTATGGGGAAGAGGATGGGCCCAACCTGGTCAGAACCAGCCATGGGTAAGGGGAGGTAGGGGGTTTCTCCCGTTTAATTATGTATTTTATTTTAATGAAAAATGAAGTGTTTCATGGGAAATTAAATTTGATTATATAATCTATTAGCACGACGACGATAGAAACTAGGGCGCTTCAACCGGTTAGGTCATATTGCGCTGCCTGTGATATTGAAAGTTTATGAGATGAGTTAACGGTGTGTTTGATGATTAGATTGTTTTCTAAGTGTATGTATAAGAAAATAAAATGATGTTGTTGATAGTAATAGCAAAACAAAAGTTATTTGTGTGAATGAAAATAAATAAATTAAAGATATGTGTATGTTTGGACTGAAATTTTGTTAAATAGATTACTTTGGATAAGAAAATTTAGAAAGTTTGTCGCCATTATCATATGATAAAATTTGATAGCTTATCGCCGTTATCATGTAGTGTTCGTTTTCGAGATACTCGATTGTTCTGCGAAGATGTTGAGATCAAATAATATGTTCTATAAATGTCTAAATAAGATGACTAAGACAACATATTTTGTGAAATTTTAACCATAACAACAGTCTTACTAGCATATGGCTTTGTTCACTTTATGTGGCACATCTTTCGTACCAATTATAAAGTACCTCCGTTGGTATTCGAGCGATCAAAGTAGTCCGGAAGCTGGCCACTTATCTAGTCTTCTTGAAACACAGCGGAATCATTTGCTTGAAGACTGGACTCAAATTGCAGATGAATTTAGTACAGTAACTATGTACTAGACGCATGAATCGTGATCGATTTAACACGAGTAAATCTTATGTGATCTACATGTGTACAAAAAAAACGTTTTTGAGTAAATATACAAGAATTAAATACTGGTAGGCCCTACATTACAAAAAATAATATGCAGTTTGTATGTAAAATACTTGAGTCTTTTTCAAGATAATGAGATTTATAGTTTATTTTGTTTAAGGGCATGACAACCGTTAGGTAATTATGCGCCACTGGAAGTTTTTTAAACGTTTATTTGGATTAAGGGCGCGTCAGATATTAGGGTAGGGGGAGGAAAGGGGGATCCTCACGTCGCGGTCGTCATCGACAGGGTGGTCGTCAAGGGGAGGGGGACTTGTCCCCGACAACGATTGTACCCAGTTTATGATTATATCAGATTCATGCAAGATTATGAGAATTATAATTTTTGAATACCTAATCTAGAATCAAGAATACAAATTACAATATTTAAATGTCAATTCGCGGTTTTTGTATGATGGTAAATAAAAAAAAAATGTGATCTTGTGCACTTGTGTGGCAGCATGGGAATAAGAAAACGTATAACATGACAGCCAGCTGGCTATACATAAACTTGCAGCGTGTTTTCTTTCATGATTGAAGCTAAGCGGTGTCAGTATATTTACCGTGCGAATCGTAACAGTTCCCATTCCTCTTAGTAGTCACCTATTGAGTGTAGAAACTGCGTTTTCATATGATTATTCGACGGTGAAATTTAATTAAATTACATAATTGAGACCAACAATGATACAGAATGCAATTTTCGTTCGCTTCAATTTTTAGCTTTTGTAAAGTTTATTTGGGTTAAGGAGCGTCAACCGCTAGGTCATAATGCGCTACTCTAGCCTAGGGGATATGGGAAGGAAAATTCCATGATTGCTGGAACCAGCCACGGGTAGGGAAAGGAAAGGGGGGTTCTCATCGTCGTCAGGGAGGTCGTCGAAGGTAGGGTAATGGTTCCCCGACGACGTTGTTTGATGTTTGATGCTTATAAGTTTAACGGCGCGTCAACCGTTAACAGGCGCGTCGGAAGTCTATTTTTCCAGGGGGGGGGCGAACTTTACCAGAAAAAGTAGATGCTTCCATACATAGTTATGGTTACATAATATGCAATTAATGTCCTTGAGTCAGTGGCGTATTCTGAAATATATTTCGGGGGGGGGAGGGCTTAGACGAACAACGCATTGGAAGGGGTGCCCCCCACAATAGCGCCGCAGGCATTTTTTTTTTGTAAATTCGTATTTTGAAGTGGTTTTTATGTGTTTTAGAAGAAGTGAAGTTGCTTTGCTGGACGGAAAAAAGAAAAAGTAATAGATAATTTTGTTTTGCGTAAACCTAGATGATTTTATAAGAATATAACATTTAAGACTGTATGCCAACCTCGGGCCAACTTTTTTTTATACCCATTTAAAAAACGCTCGATCGTCAAATCCAGCTAATTTCACATACAGAACGTGCCGCTTTTTGACCTTTAACTTTCACCAAAAAAATCTGCATTTTTGGGAGGCTGTTCACAAAGGATGAGCGCGTGTCTATCAAAGCCAATTTTGAAATTTCAAATAATTGTCTCTTGCACAAAATTGGGAAATTACTACAAATTAACTGTTTGGTGTCATATTTACGGTCAGTTAATAAGAAAAGTGAGCCGTATTTGGAAAATGTGCCTTGATACCAACTACTTCACATTCTTACTTAACATTTTGGTGCAAACCACAACCCGATAGGACAAATGATAGAGCTTCCAAGTGATCCTGAATTTACCTCTGCGTTCTGCGTCAAAGCCTGGTTTTCTCGAACTTAGCCAACAGTCCGATACGCGGCGCCACTACCTTGAATATTGGTAGCTTTAAGCGGTGAAAAGTACCAAACACTTTGCGACGATCACTAGTTTTGTTTACAAACTTTAGTAGTACAGATTTGGTGGTCTATCTCTATATCTATAGGTTTGTTCGTTCGCGGACCTAGTGTTAACACTCAAAAAGTCAGTGTCTACACTTTACACTGGCTTCTAGGCTAGTAAAATGGCTCATTTCACAAAAGTGTGTACGAACGAACAAACCTAATCACACTGGCTAGCTTCTTATGAAGTAGTAGCAGATGATCTTATTTGAGAACGATTTCCCATGTTACACGTTTTAGCGGTTTCCTCTTTCTCTCGATGTGTGCTTTTTTGCGGGGGGTGGGGGTGGGGGGGGGGGGGGCTGTTTTTTTCCAAGGGACATCCACCGTCTACGGATTCATCCGAACTCAAAAAATAATATACAATATCTGACTGATATCTCTGGAGATACTTTCCATATTGACTAGAAAGTGCGAAGCTAGTTACACTTCAATGTTTGTAATTGTATTTGATACACCCACAATAGCGCCGCAGGCAATTTTTTGAAAAATATGTTTTTTGAAGTGGTTTTATGTGTTTTAGAAGAAGTTAAGGGCCTTTTCTGAACGAAAAAAAAAGAAATATACTAGATGAATCAAAACTAAAAACGTACTTATTTTTGTTAATTTGACATTTTTCTAGGGGGGGAGGGGGCGAGAAGATACTTTCGCCCCCCCTCTGTAAGCTCAGGGGGTCAATGCAACCCCCCTGCCCCCCGGCTCTGACGTCGCTGAGGTCCGTTAGGTCATATTGCGCCTCCTGTGATAATGTAGTTTATTTGTTAGTTTATAAAGGCCTAAATATTTTCTTCCAAATGGGAGGAACGTGACGCGGAGAGACGCGAGGTGGACAGGCTTATGCTGGTCAGAACCAGCCACAAGCAAGGGGAGAACGACTGCCAGTTAATTCTCATCTGAGTGGTCGCCCACATCGACATCCTAGAAATAAAATACCGTTCGCCACTTCACGGTTTCACCCCTTGAGGTTCAACGACCCTGCAGGCGAGCCTCCATGTCACGAAGTTTATTGCTTACATCGCTAATCGCTCTGTCTAATTACACTGTCCTTATGTGGTTGTTGCGGTTGGTACGAAGTCTTGTATTATTGCGGTTTGTTGTGTTGGCTATACACTAATGCGTAGCTACGCTAGGCACGGCAATATTGAAAGATGCCTCTTCCGCCGTTATCCCATCACATTAGGCATGTGATGTACTCTTATATTTTGATGGTAGAACAATATGGATGAATTATCCATTCTTACCATCAAATAATGAAATAATATTATTTTTATTACAGTAAAAAAAATATTAAAAAAATGGCATGAAACTAATAAACTAGGTACTAAATTCTTGAACACTACATCACAATGTGATAAGAGGTGTGTCTAGATAAAGAGTAAAATTGCACTGGATCCATTTTTTTTTGTTAATTTAGATTAAGAGCGCGTCAACCGTTAGGTCATAATGCGCCACTCGCCTCAAGTTTTGGCGAGTAATATACTCCACTCTTACTATAGCTGACGTTTTCGAGGTGGACTTTTTCTCTTGACTCGCCTTGTACGATTAGCAGAGCCATGCTCTGGGCCAATTCTCACCCGAGCCCAGACGGGCCATGCTGTTCAGAACCAGTAACGTCATATTACATAATATCAAATCGACGTGAGAAACTAGGGCGCTCCAACCGTGTGGGTCATTTTGCGCCGTCTGTGATATTGTAATTTACTTAAATTTGTTGTGTTTGTTTATATTGTTTCTTCGTCTATAAAAACATTGAAATGTATAAAAATGATAGTGACGTCAGTAGTTAAAATAATTATTTGATTACAAACTTAATTTGTATGATTTGAATGAAATGTTTTTTTGGTTTATTTGGATTAAGGACGCGTCAACCGTTAGGTCATAATGCACCACTCTAGCCTAAGGGGGGGGGGGGGGAGGAGGGGCCCATGCCGGTCAGAACCAGCCACGGGTAAGGGGAGGACGGGGGGTTTCTCACGTCGCGGTCGTCATCGTCTTTGTCATCGTTCGTTGTGTCATTGTCATCGTCGCCGGGGGGTCGTCAAGGGAAGGGGGCAAGGTCCCCGACGACGATTGCCAGAGCTCGCCTCTAGTTTGGGGAGTAAGATACTCCGCTCGTACTAGCTGATGTTTGCGAGGTGGACTTTTTCTCTTGAATCGCCTTTTACGATTAGCAGAGCCATGCTCTGGGCCAATTCTACCCCGGGCCCAGACGGAGGAATGAAATGTTGTTAAACGATTTACTTCGAATGAGAAATTAAGAAAGTTTGTCCATAATATTTACGGGAATTCTATCTGGTCCATATGTTGCAGATGCCGGCAACGACGACGTGAGAAACTAGGGCGCTTCAACCGGTTAGGTCATATTGCGCCGCCTGTGATAGTGAAAGTTGATGATGTTTGATGATTATATGGTTTTCTAAGTGTAACAAAATAAAATGATGTTGATAGTAATAGCAAAAAAAAAGTTATTTAAGTGAATGAAATAAATAAATTACAGAAATGTGTATGTGAATTAAATTTTGTTAAATAGATTGCTTTGGATGAGAAATTTAGAAAGTTTGTCCTTCAGGAAGATAGGCTACTATACGTATTGTAGTACAGTTTACACTCTCCAGCATTATCACATAATATTAAAGTCTGTTTTATTATTCGAATTGAAGTAGGGTATGTGGTAATATTATCATTGAATTAATTAATTTTTTCATTATTAATTCGTATTAATTTATCCCAGGAACAATTCATTCATCATTTGCTGTTGTCCACATGCTACAATCTTAGTGATCCCTGATATCTTGCCACAATACATAATAATTGGTATACATCCCCTATAACCTATAGTTTGGTCTCTCATACGAAGTATGAAGTATTAATATTTTTCTATAACTGATTATTTGCCGGAAGAAAATGTAAATACATCGATGTACAATCCCTCATAACATAACATATCAATAATTGGTCTCTCATACAAAAAAAAAACAATGCACGACGACGACGTGAGAAACTAGGGCGCGCTTCAACCGGTTAGGTCATATTGCACCGCCTGTGATACTGAAAGTTGATGGGATGAGTTAATGGGGTGTTGATGATTAGATTGTTTTCTAAGTGTTTATATAATATTAATAATAATAATAATAATAATAATAATAATAATAATAATAATAATAATAATAATAATAATAATAATAATAATAATAATAATAATAATAATAATAATAATAATAATAATAATAATAATAATAAGAAACTTCCCTTATTGACGTTGCTGTCCCAATGTGCCATAACGTCGAGACTACATGGAAGAAAAAAATTGACAAGTATAGTGAACTTGCAATTGAGATCAAGAAGATGTGGAAACAGAAAAAGGTAAATACAATCCCATACGTGATATCGGCTAATGGCAATCATACCGAAGAAGCTACATGAAAGCATTAAACAACTAGATCTTCCACCCAATGTTTACATCGAGACTCAAAAGGCAGTAATACTCAACACGTGTAGAATAGTTCGTAAATTTCTAAACTAAGAATGATACTTCGAGATTCCGAGACAGCTTCCATCCTGACATGGTTTTCGTGGTTTCCCATAGTCCGAAGAGCAAATGCTAGGATGGCGACGAGAAATCGGCCACGACCGTACACAGCAGAAAGAAAACATCATCTACAAACTATATTATAAATGACTTATTTAAGTTAGAGTTAAGACAAAGTAATAATGTAGGTATGTAATATAGATACACATGGAAGTACTTGACGTAAGTCCGTACAACATGTTAGCTCCGGTTTTGACCGAGTTTGTATGAAATACATCCAATAAAATAATAATAATAATAATAATAATAATAATAATAATAATAATAATAATAATAATAATAATAAAATAAAAAAATAATAAAATAACATAAAATAACATAAAATAAAATAAAATAAAATAAAAAATAAAATAAATTGACGATTATGATATAGTAATGGCAAAACAAAAGATATTTATGTGAATGAAAATAATAAATAAAATAAAAGTGAATGATGCGAATTACATTTTCTTAAATATTAAATATCAATAACTTAATTCTTCACTGACATGCGCTTTGCTCCACACACGGAGAAACATGTTGACGTACACCTTATAGCAGAAAGTATAAACATCACATGAAATATATCAGCTTCTATACACTTTTTGAAATTTAGCTACAGACAATTTTATTTTGACAAGCCTTATATATTTTTATTACTGCTAATTATTTCATTTATACCCGTAGATTATTTCCTAACCTTTTATAAGGTGCATTCGCTAAGCTAAAATAGGGCTCGCCGGAACAACACTTAAATATATGTTAGGTAAACAAGCACACGCCTCGGAAACACTTAACTACGATGAAAAATGAAGTTGTTTACGCATTTTACAACAGTACGGGCTATAAAGCTGTATTATGGGTTGTGTGCAGACGGGTTAGATGTATATAACTTTTGAGAAATGAGGTAAATTATCTAGAAAGAAGGCCTATTTATAATTCATAAACATATTGCAGACAGTATTTTTGGGATGAGTTTGTAAAGATGACATCTCCAAGAAAGTAAGAGCGCACGCAACGTGACGTGAGAAACTAGGGCGTTTCAACCGCTTAGTTAGGTCATATTGCGCCACCGGCGAAATTAAAATTTAATGAGATTAGTTTATGGTGTGTTCAATTTGGTTACATTGTTTTCTATGTTTATGAAATGGGGAAAACGATGAAATAGCAAAAGAAAAAATATTTGTTTGAATACAAATGAAAAATGTTTGATGTGAATTAAATTGCTCAAATAATAACTTTGAATGAGAAATTTAGAAAGTTTGTCACCGTTATTATTTATATGATAGAAGTTCTTCATAAGATTAGGAAAGATCAAGTTGCGTGCACAAGGCATCATATTTGGAACCTTCTGTCAACATATATGATGTACGGTTAAAGGTACGTCACATGTGTCACATTCACATCTGGGAACAATCTTTTCTCTTGTTAAGTTTAATCCGTGAGTTGGACGTGTGGCCTATTCGAATTCGGGACAATACCACCTCCACTATACGTGAGAGTCATACTTTCGGATTATTTGGATTAAGGGCGTGTCAACCATTTGGTCATAATGCACCACTCTAGCCTAAGGGGGGGAAGGGGAGGAGGGGCCCATGCTGGTCAAAACCAGCCACGAGTAAGTGGAGGAAGGCGGGTTTCTCACGTAGCGGTCGTCATCGTCTTTGTCATCGTTCGTTGTGTCATTGTCATCGTCGTCGGGGAGGTCGTCAAGGAAGGGGAGAGGTCCCCAACGACGATTGCCAGAGCTCGCCTCTAGTTTCGGGGAGTATAATGTACTCCGCTCTAACTAGCTGGTGTTTGCGAGGTGGACTTTTTCTCTTGAATCGCCTTGTACGATTATCAGAGCCATGCTCTGGTCCGAATTCTACCTCGGGTTATACTAAAAAAATGAATTCGTATTTGGAGTCTACCGGCTACCCACGCGCAGTCACATAACGGGTTTTCATTAGTTTCTTTGTTTTTCTGAATCACACACGCAGTCTTTTATTTAATTAAAACACGAAGAATCATTAGTTTTGTTTTGTCCCAGAAAGAATGTGTCCCTGTCCCAATATGGCTCGTGAACTGTCCCTTGCTGTCCCTCGCGCCCACGACTCAGAACAAACTCGTGTCCTAACTGACACAGATCGCTGAATATTTCGTGTCGAATTACTTGCGGTCGAAATCTAATTTGGGGCGAAATCCACATTGTTGAACTAAAAATGTGCAATGAAAAACAACCTAACACGATTTCAAATTTATATTTCCTCTAGTCATTTTGAGTATTTCATTTCATTTATGAGAAAGAAAAGAATATTGAATTATTTCCTTACACTTCATCGTACATGATGGAATTATGTACTACATAATTTTTGTCAACAGTTTCGCCATTATTTGCTGTATATAATAAGAAGGTAAAAGAACATAGCTGCAAGTTTTTGTTTGAAGGCTATGAAGTCTTTTAAATTATAAAGACGACGACGACGTTCTTCATATGATTGGGAGAGATCAAATTGCGTGCGCAAGGCATCACATGGTAGGTCTACATTCTGCTGTCACATGACGTACGGTTAAAGGTACATCACATGTATTACATTTGGGAACTAATCCGCGAGTTAGACGTGTATGGTCTATTCAATTTCGGGATAATATACCACCTCTTCTCTATACGTGAGAGTCGAGAATAAATTGAGTTTGTTTGTCAGATTTTTTTTATTATTTTTTAAGTTAATAAAATAAAAGGTGATAAAGATGATAGTGGTAGCAGATAAAGACTTATTTATTTGAACAACAAATTAAATGTTTTTGATGTGAATTAAATTTGGTTAAACAAATTATTTGAATAAAACCTTATTTTAGAAAGTTTGTCGCCGTTATCATAATAATTTATAAGTTTTCGTATGATGGGGGGGGGGGGGGGTTTTTGGTACCATCGCAACTATAAGTTCGCACTTAGGACTACTTTTTATTGTCATTAGCTCCTTGATTTGGTTTATTGGATTAAGGACGCGTCAACCGTTAGGTCATAATGCACCACTCTAGCCTAAGGGGGGGGGGGGAGGAGCCCATGCTGGTCAGAACCACCCACGGTAAGGGTGGAAGGGGGGTTTCTCACGTCGCGGTCGTCATCGTCTTTGTCATCGTTCGTTGTGTTATTGTCATCGTCGCCGGGGTTGTCAAGGGAAGGGGCAAGGTCCCGACGACGATTGCCAGAGCTCGCCTCTAGTTTGGGGAGTAAGATACTCCGCTTTACTAGCTGATGTTTGCGAGGTGGACTTTTTCTTTGAATCGCCTTTTACGATTAGCAGAGCCAGCTCTGGGCCTATTCTACCCCGGGCCCAGACGGGGATTAGCTCCTTGACCTCCTTGACTTACATTTGACCTTGGTTGCAATAACCTCGGTCAAACAAATTGCCATTGATTATTTCAAAGAACAAACATCATAAAAACATACCTGTAAACATACCTAAACCATACCGAACAAGAAAATGACGACGTGAGAAACTAGGGCGCTTCAACTAGTTAGGTCATATTGCGCTGCCTGTGATAATATAAATTAATAAATTGAGTTTGTTTGTCTCATATTTATATTATTTTTATTTTTATTTTTATTTTTTAATTTTATTTTGATTAAGACCGTCAACCGTTAGGTCATAATGCACCACTCTAGCCTATAGGGAATATGGGGAGGATGAGCCTATGCTAGTCAGAACCAGCCACGGGTAAGGGGTGGAAAGGGGGGTTTCTCACGTCGCAGTCGTCATCGTCTTTGTCATCGTTCGTTGTGTTCTTGTCATCGTCGTCGGTAAGGTCGTCAAAGGGAAGGGGGCAGGGTTCCCGACGATTATTTTCTAAGTTTATGAAATAAAAGGTGATAAAATGATAGTGACAGCAGATGAAAAGTTATTTATTTGAATTACAATTTTTTTTCAATGATGTAAATTAAATTTTTCCAAACAAGTTATTTGAATAAAACACATCATTTTATAAAGTTTGTAGCCGTTATCATAACAAGATATAAGTTCTTCATATGATTAGGGGGGGGGGGGGGGGGGGTAATAAATTTCGTGCTCAAGGCATTTATTTGGTACCTTTGCAACTAAGTGCGCACTTGCTGTTCATTTATTGTGACTAGCTCCATCTTGACTTACATTTGACCTTGGATGCAAAACAGCGGTCAAACAAATTGCCATTGATTATTTCCAAACAACGAACACCATAAAGACATAAACCACGGTTGACCGGGCACAACCTATAAAGAAACAACCCTTCTACATCGACTTTGGTATAATTACGATCATTATTCTCTACGTCCGCTAAGTACGCTTTCAAAAAGCATTGTGTTGAGTTTAACCTTTAAATCCATTTACCATAAGCAATTAAACCATTCAAGTGTGTACATGCGTGGTTGCATGGAAGATGAGGTATGTAAATAAGTGTCCAAAGGGTGTAACTGGGAACCACCCCTTTTTGAAAAGAGTGTGGGGTGAAGTATGAGTGTGGGTTCTCATACTTTCACAATATGCCCAGCACAAACGACGATGATGTAAGAAACTAGGGCGCTTCAACCGGTTATACGTCATACTGCGCCGCCTGTGATATTGAAAGCTATTGAAATGGGATTATGGTGTGTTTGATGATTTTATTGTTTTCTTAGTGAATAGTTTTTTTGTTGGTTTATTTAGATTAAGGGCGCGTCAACCGTTATGTCATAAAGCGCCACTCTAGGGGGGAGGGAGGGGCCCATGCTGGTCAGAACTAGCCACGGGTAAGGAGAAGAATAGGGGGTTCTCACGTCGCGGTCGTCATTGTCTTTGTCATCGTTCGTGTTGTCAATTGGTCGTCGTCGTCAGGGAGGTCGTCAAGGGATGGGGGAGGGTTCCCCGATGATGACTGCCAGCGCTCGCCTCTTGTTTCGGTTTTTTGGTTTATTTGTTTTTTTTGTTTTGTTTATTTGGATTAAGGACGCGTCAACCGTTAGGTCATAATGCACCACTCTAGCCTAAGGGGGGGGGGGGGGGAGGAGGGACCCATGCTGGTCAGAACCAGCCACGGGTAAGGGGAGGAAGAGGGGTTTCTCACGTCGCGGTCGTCATCGTCTTTGTTCTCGTTCGTTGTGTCATTGTCATCGTCGCCGGGGGGTCGTCAAGGGAAAGGGGGCAAGGTCCCCGACGACGATTGCTAGAGCTCGCCTCTAGGTTCGGGGAGTAAGATACTACCCTTCATACTAGCTGATGTTTGCGAGGTGGACTTTTTCTCTTGAATCGCCTTTTACGATTAGCAGAGCCATGCTCTGAACCAATTCTACCCCGGGACCAGACGGGGGTCTTAGTTTATCGAGTTATATCATAGCAAGGTCAAAAAGAGATAATATAATTAAAATTCATTACTATCACCCTATCAGATTGCACGATTAAATCAGTTTTGTTTCATTGGTTTAAGGGTGCGCTAACCAATAGGTCACTTTGCGCCCCTCGAACGTAGGGGATGATGGGGAGGATGAACCCATGTCCAGCCACATGAAAGAAGGGTTGGGAGGGGGAGGGGGTCTTTCTCACGAGAACGGGGCCGTTATAGAACGACGTGAGAACCAGGTTGATTCATATTTTTTTATATTGCGCCGCCTGCATGTGATATTGTATTGTAAGTTAATTAATTAAATTAGATTTTGGTTTGTTTGATTTTATCAAATTGTTTTCTAATTTAAAAAAATGGCAAAGAATCTAGTTCTATATAATATAATAATTGTTAATTAACCGATTGAAATGAAATATGGTACGATGTTTATGTGTGCCTCAAATGTAGGCAATAATACTATAGCCATTGGTGGTTCGTTGCATAGATATTAAACACCTATAGTAGGCTAGATCCGCAGTCATTAATCCACTTCCGTGACAATTTGAAGCCATCTTGAAAAACCTAATAGTTTTCAAGATTGCCGCCAGGTTGACAGGTGAGCATACTAGCCATTAACACCAAATGTTTACTAAATTCCCTTGTGCGATAACTTCTTATTGTTTCTGTTTGTACATTCCCATGCTGCATAAGCTAAAACCATATCAAACAATCCAGTAAAATACTTTATTGCATTAAAAAAGCATAAATTAAACACCAAATCACGATCTTGAATATGGCAGATTGACTCTTTAATTTGCTAGCTCGCGTCTGTGCGGAGGTATTGGAGACTGCGTATCTAGCCTATACTATATATAGGTGTTTATTATCTATGGTACGTTGTGTGAACGAGTATGTACCATACATACTGTTTCTGCACACGAAATATTATCATTGTTCAACATCACTATGAATTGAAAAGTATTTCGTAATCCCAGCATTGATGTGATTCTAGCCTAAATCATGATTTCGTACGCGAGTGGAGCTTTTATAATTAATATTCACATGCGAACGAGTTGGCAATGAAGATTTTGCAATTTGTTGTGTGTAAGAAATAACTCGCTGTTATTTTATGGCGCCATGATTGATTTCAAGTCTTCAAGCAGATATAAGAAGTGTAGCAAGATTATGCGTACCTTTGTACCATAGGCTTCACATACATTCAGATTATATAAGTAATTGTATGAGGTGGAATGCATACAATTAACTTTCTGTCAGGTTGTAGGTCAATCAAAATCAAGAGTTGATGGATGATTGCACTTATATATAAACCAAAAAGAACAGAATTGTATATTTTTTATGAACACTGAACAAATATCATTGATGCAATTGATTCTTTTATAAACGTACGTATAATTCTTTGTGCACGTAATGATTTATTGAACCCGTCAATTGGGCTTTGCACTGCCTCTTTCTCACACTCGTAGGCCACCGCAATAATCGATGACGACGACGTGAGAAACTAGGGCGCTTCAACCGGTTAGATCATATTGCGCCGCATGTAATAATTTGAGTTTGTAGTGCGTTTTATTTATTTTTTATTTTCTAAGCTACTAAATAAAAGAAAATTATAATAAGACTGACAGAGATAGCAAAAGAAAAGTTATTTACGAATGGGAAATGAAATGTTTTTGATGAGAATTTAAAAAAAATAAACTGCACCAAATAATGTTATTGCTTATATACCACATTACTGTATTTTTTTTGTCGTGGTGTGAATAACTAAATTGTTTGTATTTTGTATTTGGATTATTTGGATTAAGGACGCGTCAACCGTTAGATCATAATGCACCACTCTAGCCTAAGGTGGGGGGGGGGGAGGAGGAGGAGGTGCCCATGCTGGTCAGAATTAGCCACGGGTAGGAGGAGGAAGGGTAATAATTATTGTGGAAAGTGAATTACAATATACTTCTAAGTTATTAAAAAATACCTTAATTTGTCAAAATCACAATTGAGAGTTTCTTTTTTGACCTATGAATGATCACGTTCTCCTGTATACCTATCTTCTTATATTGAAATTAAATTTGAGTTCATTGTATCCTATAGTAATTTAACAAATAGCTTTTTTACAAATCACCATTTATAACCTCCAGTCATTGATCTGTCTTCGGGCAAATCCGGGTTGGTATGAATGAAAACATAACATTCCAATATGGCCTCCTCGTACTCGTACGACTTCGACCACTTTGCATCGGTAGCCACGGCCAGATGCGTGATTTGCCATCACAATTGGAGGTAAATTGACCAATCATCTTCGTTTTTTCCACTAAATATCTCCACGTATGCTGCTATAGGAGAAGAGATAACTAGCAGCCACTACCGACCGCATGCTAGGCCCTAGGCTCCGAGTTTACATCACAACCATCGAGCGTCATAACAATTAAGTTTTTAGGTCGGCCCCATCATACAAACAAACATATGGAATATAAAACTAACACCAACAAAGAGTTTAAAAGAAAGTTTTTTTTCATAAGATTTGAAAACGTGATTAACAAACCATTTACCTGAGATAATTAAGTGCTAATCGCCGAAATTAACAACACTTGTAAATATTTAGATCTTTTTACACGCACTGTAGGTAAAGAATGCGGGCCGAATTTATTCCGAGAAAAAAAAATGTAAAGAAGGATGATCACGAATAATGATAGGAGCATTGTATGGCTAACCAAATATCAATTTCGGTTTGTTGTCAAACAAGTCGTGTTTGTTTATAAAGTAGCGTTTTTTGTTCGATATCAATTTATTCTGGTGGTCGAGATAAGAACTTGATGACGGGCGTGACGTCATAAAGTAAACCCTATAAAATCCTCTCATGTTAGGATGGAAAATGGAACGTGATCCGAGACGAAATATGTCATAATTTAGTTTCGGGATTGGGAATCGTGTGGAAAGAATGTATATGAAGATAGTAGAAAGAATGTAGATGATCTGTGGGCTGAGGGCTCAAAGACCCGAAAATCGAGATGACGACGACGTGAGAAATTAAGGCGCTTCGACCGCTTAGGTCATATTGGGGCCACTCTAGCCTAAGGAATATGGGGTCGAGGTGCCCATGCTGGTCAGAACCAGCCACGAGGGGTTCTCACGTCGCGGTCATCATCGTCTTGTCATCGTTCGTGATGTCATTGTCGGCGACGTTGTCGGGGAGGTCGTTAAGGAAGAGGGATTTGTCCCCGTCGACGATTGCCAGAGCTCGCTTCTAGTTTCAATTTGGATATTTGGATTGAGGACGCGTCAACCGTTAGGTCATAATGCACCACTCTAGCCTAAGGGGGGGGGGGAGGAGGGGCCCATGCTGGTCAGAACCAGCCATGGGTAAGGGGAGGAAAAGGGGTTTCTCACGTCGCAGTCGTCATCGTCTTTGTCATCGTTCGTTGTGTCATTGTCATCGTCGCCGGGGGGTCGTCAAGGGAAGGGGGCAAGTTCCCCGACGACGATTGCCAGAGCTCGCCTCTAGATTCGGGGAGTAAGATACTCCGCTCTTTCTAGCTGATGTTTGCGAGATGGACTTTTTCTCTTGAATCGCCTTGTACGATTAGCAGAGCCATGCTCTGGGCCAATTCTACCCCGGGCCCAGACTGGGTAGGAGCAGTATAGCATTCAAAATACAAGAAAACAAACTATATATTTTAAAATGAAATTATGACGGTGCCATGCAGTTTGCTGATGACGATGGCAAGGGACCGGTTTGGAATTATTAATCTTGTTTCCATAGCAAGCTACGACGTTGCTGTTTAACGCATATTTGCATGTTGTGAACATTGAAGGCGTTTAAATTCTGGAAAACATGTTTCGACGTGCGAAACATGGTGGTCGTATTAATCTAGGCTGATGGCACTGGTTTGTAACTCGTTTGGATGGGCTTGACAGTGAAGGCCAAGCCGCCTTATACTTCTGAGTGGGCCAAACTGCGGTGGTGTTAGTCGTTTGCCCCCCCTCCCCCGTCCCCAGCACCCTCATAGCAATACGTTTCATTTCGTACATCCATTCAACCCGCATTCACACTCAATTGTGATGTTGGCTTTCATCAATATGTTAAAGTCCTGGTTATCATATTTTGTATTTGAAAGTTAATGGAAACCAATTTATTTTGGTTTGCATTTCTTATTGGAATTATTGGCATTTATATTTTAAATTCCATAATGTTTTATAACACATGGTATAGATTCGATATTCAATGTGCAACGAAAATACAATACAAAATTACCCCGTCGGGGTTTCGAACCCTGATTGTCTTAGCATTGTGGGTATAGCCCCGGTAACTCATGCAAACTATATATTATCAGGGATCGTACTCGATTATCGGGGCTCTACGACGACGTGATAAACTAGGGCGCTTCAACCGGTTAGGTCATATTGCGCCGCCTGTGATCATGAAAGTTGATGAGATTAGTTAATGGTGTGTTTAATGATTAGATTGTTTTCTAAATGTGTATATAACAACAAAATAAAATGATGATGATAATGATAGTAATAGCAAAACAAAAGTTATTTATGTGAATGAAAATAAAGAAATGTGTATGATGTGAATTAAATTTTGTTAGATAGTTTACTTTGGATGAGAAATTTAGAAAGTCTGTCGCCGTTATCATATGATTTTTTTGTTTATTTGGATTTAAGACGCGTCAACCGTTAAGTCATAATGCACCACTCAAGCCTAGGGGATATGGGGAGGAGAGGCCCATTCTGGTCAGAACCAGCCACGGGTAAAGGGAGGAAAGGGGGGTTTCTCACGTTGTGGTCGTCATCGTCTTTGTCATGGTTCATGGTATCATTGTAGTAATCGTCGTCGAGGGGTCGTCATAGGAAGGGGGCAAGGTCCCTGGCGTCGATTGCCAGAGCTCGCCTCTAGATTCGGGGAGTAATATACTACTGTTGGGTGTCTAACGATACTACCCTTGTTACTAGCTGATGTTTGCGAGGTGGACTTATTCTCTTGAATCGTATTTTACGATTAGCAGAGCCATGCACTCTGGGCCAAATTCTACCCCGGGCCCAGATGGAAATGTTTTTTTACCATTGTTTAGACTTTAAATTACTTGCAAAAATATCATCTTTGCAATTCTTTGATATTTTTTTCATCCACATAGCTGTGTTTGTTTTGTCAGATGTTTGTATTTTTGTAAAAAATGTAAGCCTGTCGAAGAAAAAAATGAAACTTTTTGAAATATTGCTATATAATAAAATTTAATTTCCTACCTAAGAGCAGTGTTAAGTTCAATTTATTGTTAAATATCATTTATTATTATTATTATTATTATTATTATTATTATTATTATTATTATTATTATTAATTAATTTATTATTATTATTATTATTATTATTATTATTATTATTATTATTATTATTAATTAATTTATTAATATTTATTAATAAATTATAACTATATAAATTTAAATATAAATGAATATAAAGGTAAAATTATAACAAGGATAAACAATAAATAGAAAAATGTCAGACATGCTTTGAAGACAACGTGAGAAACTAGGGCGTTTCGAACGGGTGGGTCATATTGCGCCGTGTATGAAATTGGATTTGGATTCATTTGTTTGTTTGTTTGCTTAATGTTTTCTAAATTATAAAATTAAACTTCGATTATAAAGATGATGGATAAAATAATGGTAAAATTTCTTATTTATTTTAAAAATTAAATGTTTTTTTAAAGTGTAGTTAATTTGTTTAGCCACAGTTTGTCGCCGTTGTCGTATTATAAACGTTTTTCAAATAAACGTAATTATATCTTCAATATTGTATACATAAATAACTATGACGTAAGCTTAAATTCATAATCGATTCTAAAACCCCAGCTTTTCATCTCGTATTTGATCGAACTCGTGACTGTCGGTTGTGAGAGAAACTATAATACCCGCCATCTTGGCTTTTTGTCGCCGTGTTCAATTCCGCAAAACGTGCACGCGGACATTTTCATTCCGTTACAGTTGACTTTTTGCGAGTGTTGCTTTTTCTCTTTCATGAAAACGACGAGGAAGAAATTCCCATCTGTGACCATGACTCTCGGGTTGTCGTTTAACAACAGCGTCAATATATAAAATACGTCGTTTCTAGCCTCAATCTAAAGTAGCAGGAGCACAATTCACACCGTAGAAGCGAATGTACTTGCAAACAATGAAACAACATTCTCATGACCAATCAAGGAACATGTTTCTTGAGCTAAATTCTCATATGGACGAAGCTCTTGCACGAAACTAAAAAAATGTTTTTAAGAAAGTTCGATTACCTTTTCTAAAATTGCAACAATATACATCGCCTTATAAATTACAAAATAACATTTTATCACTATTGAGACAAACAAAATAAAATGATTTGCAGTCTATTGTATAATCAACGACGTGAAAAACTAGGGCGCTCCAACCACTTAGTCATATTCCCTGTGATATTATTGTACGGTAATTAGTTAAGTTTAGTTTATTTGAATTAAGGGCGCGTCAACAGTTAGGTCATAATGAGCCACTCTAGCCTAGGGTGGGGGGGAGAGAAGTGGCCCATGCTGGTCAGAACCAGCCACGGCCCACGGGTAAGGGGAGAAAAGGGGGTTCTCACGTCGCGGTCGTCATTGTCTTCGTCATCGTTCGTGGTGTCATTGTCGTCATCGTCGTCGAGGGGTCGTCACGGGAAGGGAGCAAGTTCCCTGACGACGATTGCCAGAGCTCGCCTCTAGTTTTGGGGAGTAATATATACTCCCTTTCATACTAGCTGATGTTTGCGAAGTGGCCTTTTTCTCTTCGCCTTGTACGATTAGCAGAGCCATGCTCTGAACCAATTCTGAGTTTATGTTGTGTTTGATGGTTATATTGTTTTCAAAATCAATAATTCAAGTACGTACTTCTGATCACGCAATACATACAGCGTTTATTAAACCCAAGAACGACGACGTGAGAAACTAGGGCGCTTCAACCGGTTATCTCAAAATGCGCAGCCTATGATATTCAAAGTTGATGAGATGAGTTAATGGTGTGTTGATAATTATATTGTTTTCTCAATGAATATATAAGCAAATAAAATGATGATAGTTATAGCAAAACAAAAGTTATTTATTTGAATGGAAATAGATTAAAGAAATGTATAAGTATTTGGATGAAGGGCGCGTCAACCGTAAGGTCTAATCCGACACTCTTAGCCTAGCTGGGATATGGGGAGGAGTGGGGCCATGCTGGTAATGCACGAAAACTAAAAAAAATGTTTTTTAAGAAAGTTCGATTACCTTTTCTAAAATTGCAACAATATACATCGCCTTATAAATTACAAATAACATTTTATCACTATTGAGACAATCAAAATAAAATGATTTGCAGTCTATTGTATAATCAACGACGTGAAAAACTAGGGCGCTCCAACCACTTAAGTCATATTCCCTGTGATATTATTGTACGGTAATTAGTTAAGTTTAGTTTATTTGGATTAAGGCGCATCAACAGTTAGGTCATAATGATCCACTCTAGCCTAGGGTGGGGGGGGGAGAAGTAGCCCATGCTGGTCAGAACCAGCCACGGCCCACGGGTAAGGGGAGAAAAAGGGGGGTTCTCACGTCCGCCCCCTCGTCATTGTCTTCGTCATCGTTCCGTGGTGTCATTGTGTAATCGTCATCGAGGGGTCGTCCGGGAAAGGGGGCAATTCCCTTTTCGACGATTTCCCGAGCTGCCTCTAGTTTTGGGGGGTAATTATACTCCCCTTTTATACTAGCTGATGTTTTCGAAATGGCCTTTTCTTTCGCCTTGTACATAGCAGAGCCATGTTGAACCAATTTTGAGTTTATGTTGTGTTTTT
>JAMZAV010006869.1:0-33743 GCA_024449915.1 Sweltsa coloradensis | reverse complement strand
TCGTAACTGTTTTGTGTTGCTTGTGCAAAAATCAAAATGGTTGTGCAAAATTGGGGCAAAAAGTGTGCAAAAATATGGCATAGGTTTTGACATGAAAATCCAATTTGGGTTTGTTCTAGCATTAACTTGGCTCAGCCAAAATGAAGTTGCCGTAACTTTTTTGTGTTGCTTGTGCAAAAATCGAAGTTGGTTGTGCAAAATTGTGCAAAAAGTGTGCAAAATTCCCAGCATATCAAAAGTCAAAATTTCATTGGTGGTTGAGCCAAGTTAATGGACCCACACCATTGCATTTTACAATTACATTTGTTATTATATCCTGTGATTTCAATTCAACAGTTTTTGTAATTTCCTCGTTCTGCAGATCATTATTTTTATAGTTACCTCGCGTCTCGAACCAACGATCAACACTGACTTATGTTGCTGTTCTGATCGTACATCAGTGGCGGATACAGGGGGGGGGCGGTGGGGCGATCGCCCCCCCCCATGATTCTTTAAAATTGAAAAAAAAATTATTTTATTATTTTATTGTGCACGCACCAAATGCACTCTAAAAACCTGATTTTCAAAATTTTCGCCTGCGGCGCAATTATGCGTCCGCGCTTAGTCCCTTTCCCACGACTGTACATGCACACGCAAATCGCCCCCCCATGATTATGTCCTAGATCCGCCACTGTCGTACATTGCGTCCGAAGAGATGGCAAAAAATACGTTTACAATCAGTGGTAGATACAATGCCCCCCCCCCTCCACTTAATCGGGCAATCGTTCCACCCCTTAGGTTCCGATTTTGATTTTGTAGCAAATTATTTTCAACTTTTTGCCATTTTCGATCTTTTGACGTGTGTTTAGACCTTTAAATGTTGCAAATTCGCAATAATAATAAATAGATAAACACATTCGTATGAAGAGTCTACCCACTCAGTCATATTACTGACTTTCAGTATGGGGACAGTAAACCAAAGCGAGCAAGCCAACCCTGTAGGTCTCGACGCAATCGACGAGCGATACCAATTATTTTCGTCTTCTGCGATAAGGGGCACTGCCAAGGGGTGCATCTTTCAAACTAGCCGTCTACTGGTTTCCCCCTAGAAACGCTACGTCTACCCAGTTAATTTAATTTTAAATAATAGGTACGTACATTATGTGAGAGTCTTGAAACACCTCACAAATCAGGGCTAGATCTGCCACAGTTTACAATGACAGCAACGAATCCGTAAAGAGTTCACAATACTTGAAGTAGGCCTCCCCCCTATAGTAAAGTGTTCACATTACTTGAAGTAGGCCTCCCCCCTATAGTAAAGAGTTAAAATTATTGAAGTGGCCTCCCCCCCGAGTAAAGTGTTCACATTATTTGAAGTACCTCCCCCCTTAGTAAAGAGTTCACTATTTGAAGTGGGCCCCCCCCTATAGAAAAAGAGTTCCATTACTTGAAGTGGGCCTCCCCTTAGGAAGAGTTCCTTTACTTGAAGTAGGCCCCCCCCTATGTAAAGGTTCACAATACTTAAAAGTGGGCCCCCCCCCTATAGCTCTTTCTTAAACTGTACAAAAAACCCTTGATTAGATCACCACGGGGTTAAATTTGATTTCATTCAGGAGTAAATTTTAACGCTCTTAACCCTTTCACCCCTGAACCTAAAGGAAAATAAAAAGGGGATTTTTTTAACTTTTTCATCATAAAATCAACCCAATAACAATTAATTTTTGTATGAAACTTTCGTTTTTATTTAAATTCGATTTTTTGGGGAAAATTATGGATTTTGTATATGTACCACAATTTTGCTTTTTATTAAAGATTTTTTTTCAAGAAAAAGCTTTTTTAAATTTTTTGCTCTTGTAAAAAATGGCTACTTTTTTATATAATTTTAATATATATAAAATTATATAATATATATATTATATATAATATAATATATTTAAAATATATATATATATATTATGTAATGATATTAACTTTTTTAATCTTTTATTTCATGTATATTTCCAACTTTCGGAAGACACCATTTTACACAATAATAACTTTCTTTTTTTTATCAACAACATCTCTAAACACAGCCTTCTGATAATTTGACTAGAACCCCCTAGTGTTTTCCCAAATCCACACTACTTACCCCCCCCTTAAAAGAAGGGTTTCAACGGTTGAAAGAAAAACATACCTGTCGAAGACGTCCCTTTGGGTCCATTTCCATCTGTTTTAATTCGGTGGTGACTCGGAAAAGGGGGTTTTTAAATTCAATGGACCCTCCAAGGGAAAATGCAATTTTTGTGTACTCAGCTTCACAACAGTTTTTAAACGCCAAACACATCCCCCCCCCTGTACTGATTCCTGCAATCTTGGGTCGTAAAAGGATTTTTGAATCTTCTGTGAAACTTTTTAATTTTTCCCTTTGTTTGGGAGCTGTTTCAAATTTTCCTTAGTTTGAACACAAATCCCCCTCTTTTTGCCACTTTTTGTTGAGGTTGGCCAAACACTACACCCAGGGGTAGTAAAACTTCTTTTCCCAAACATAAGAAATGTGGCTGAATTGGTAGATCTTGGGGATTTGGAACGATATCCTCATTACATGTGGTAACTGTCGTCCCAGGGGGTTGATTTTCATTTACCCATTTGTAAGCATTTCAAAAGCGTTGGGTTAAATGTTCAACCAAGCCATCCCCTTGGGGAGGGTAGGGAGAGGTTCTTGTTTTTGTCTGCCTAACATCCGACACATCCCCTAAACACCCGTGATTAAAACTGCCCCTTTAAACCTGTGGTTTTCCATTGGAGCCCCAAAAATCGACAATAACTCGGTAAAACCCTTTCAGCAACAGTTTTACTTCTTTTTTCGGGGTGCATACGCTTCGACCCCTTTTGTAAATGATCGGCCACTACTATGATGTACTTATTTTTTCTTTTTGACAAAGGCAAGGGGCCCCGTATACAAGTATACTCTTTGAAGTGGAAAACCTGATCCCTAGCTAACTAGTGGTGCTCTCAACCCCCGGTAAAGGGGCTCTGGGCTGCAAAAGCGTGCACCTCTTAACCTAACTCTTGTCCTCACGCATCCCTGGCCAAAAAAAAATTCCCCCAACCCTTTTCCAAAATTTAGATATCCCAAGTGACCTCCTTGGTTGGGGAAATATGGAGTTGTTTAATACCTCCAAGATCAACTTTCGGTAGTAGAAGCTGAACGTCTGGATGATTTCTTCTTCCACAAGTTTATCTAGTCCTTTTCCCTTTCCAAAAGACGACCCATTTAGCCCCATAAAATCAAAAATGTTTTTTCCCCCTTGGGGCTACTACAAAAAAAAGAGGTTTTTGCGCCCTTTTTATCCAAAGTCAACTGAAATAAGCACTTCCTCAGCTTGCAAAGATTGAAGTTCTTTATTTTTACCCTTTGGGACCCATAATTCAATATTCAAAAATCCTGGACTGACTTGATTTTGGGTTTACGAACAGCCATCTGCATTCCCATGGTTTTTTTCCAGGGCGATGTTGAATCTCGAAGTCAAAACCCTTTGAGTTGTTCCCAACCCCCTAGCCACTTTCCTTCGGGTCTTTTAAAAGAAAGAACCACTGACGGCGCTTTTTATTTTTGCTAGAACCGCTTGGGATAGAATAGTGTCGAAAGTGCTGCGCTGACTAGTAGTGCAAACATTCCCTCTTGTAAACTGTAGTTTTTACTCATTTGGTAAAGGGGGACTAAAATATGAAAAAACACGTCCACTCCTCTTTTCATCTGGCTCACACAACCAATGCCTGTTCCACTTGAAACATATCCAGTATGAACTGTAACTCCGGCTGGGGGTGTGTTAATACGGAACTTGCACCCAAAAAATTTTTTTAAATTGAGGGAAGGCACTATCAACTTTCGTTCCAAACATTTTAGTACCCTTTTGAGTAAGCCGATAAAGTGAGAACAAAAGCAGCAAAGGATTTTAAAAAATCTTTGATAAATTAGCAGTCCCTAAAAAAGAATGTTCCCCAAAGGGAGATGGAAAAGACCATTTAGCTATTGCCCATACTTTCTCCAAATCAGTTTAGATGCCTTTTGCTGAAAAACATGACTAGAAAATGTACCTTTTCTTGAAAAAATTCGACTTGGATGGTTTTTAAATTTCAAAAACCCTTCTCCAAAAGCTGAAAAACTTCCGAAAACAATCATTTTCATCGAATTTTTAGGCAAAAAAAATAAATCATCCAGGAACCCTAGTAGTAGACCAGTTTTAACCGGCTAGAACCAAGTCATTAGACGCTGAAATGTGCTAGGCCCTTTCACAACCCAAATATAAAATTTAAAATTCGTACAAAACCCCCCAGATGTGCAAAACAGTTTTTTTTTCGATCTTCTGGGCAACCTCACATTAAGTAAGCACTCGCCCAAATCTAGCTTTGGGAAAAACCTGCCCAATAAAAGCCATCTGTACCCATAGAGGAAAAGGGTACACACCTTGGTAGTGCGTCATTCAAACGGCGATAACAAGCAAAAAACTCATTGATCCACTTTTCTTAACTAGGAGAAGGAGCACTCCAAGGGACACAGATGGCAATCACTCCTTGATTAAGCATATCATAACAATCTTCTTGTTTCTTCCCCTGGTGAAGAGGTATTCTCCGTGGGGTTGAGAAACCCCAAACATTCCCCGTAACAAGCGGGGATAATAACTTAGTCTACCAAAAATCATGAGCTCCCTAAGAGCAAACATCTTAAAAACTCTATTAATCTACATATCGTTGGGGTTTTTTTGTTTATAAACTGGAAAAAGCTTAAACCCGCCGCGTTGTTGGATGAGCGTAATTGGTGCATTGAGCTTCCGTGTTTTATGTTAGTTTTCTTTTCTGTGAAAAAATCATTACTAAGTTGATGATTTTTTTTAAAATAATTTAAAATAAATAAAAATAAACTTGAATTTTTAATTTTTTTTAATTAATCGTAATTTTAAAAAAGAAAAAAATCGTAAAATCCAATCCAACACTTATAACACATTCATATAATCCCTTTTATTTTGCAATGTTACTATGCCATACTACCAAAAACTTGTGCTTTCTTTGTATGTCGTCATTAATCGAGTGTTGTTAATGTGTAAAACTGATTTTTATGATGTTGTTAATAATTTCTATGTATACATCAATAATTATTTAGTAACTTAAGCTTGCAAGTTTTAATTTTTCTGGTTAAAATTATTTTAATCTCCTTAAAATATACAAGAGAAAATAAATAATATAAACAAAATAAATAAATAAAAATAAATAAATTAATTAATTTATATTTTATTTATCAGTATTATGACTATTATTATTGTTACTTTTGTTTTTATGTTATATTGATATCTTGTTAATGGAGTGTGTGGTGGATATGATTCGAGTTCACTTTTTCCATATCTCTGATGATTATTTTTGTTGTTTCTTTTAACGGAAATAAAATAATACGACACCAATAATTGAAGATGGTTATAAAAATAACTGCGCGATGTAAATAAATCTCGCTTTGAAATTGATTAATAATAAACACTCGTTTTGTACAGATGTTTCCCTCACCCTCACTGTACAGCCCAGGCAGGTGGCCGCCGGGGCGCACCGGCTGACGTCATGCGCGGCCTTGAACGAAAACTCGTCGCGGGACGGGAGACCTTAGTAACGAGATATATTGTTAGATCATGATAGTAACCGACATTCAACAAAGAGCAAAATTGTGATCTTGGCAGATAGCCACGGACGGTTCTTGTCAAAATTACTGGGGAACAAACTAAGTAATCATTTTGAGATATGGCCAAATAATGGTGAATAGGGCCTCCCATATGAGATAACGTCCACAATTAAACCGGGTGCAGGAATTAACCAAATTACGCAAGACTTGATGGACGAAATAAATAAAACTAACAGTTGAAAGACACTATAATATTAATAGCAGGAACAAACGATATTGGAAACAGTCAAAATAATATTAGGGATGCTTTAAAGCCTTTTGCGGCATAAAAAAATATCAATGCAAACCAAAAATTATTGTCACTGAAATTCTACCGCGCTTTGATGGTACAGATAGCACGAACTGCACGATCAATGGGGTAAACGATCGTTTTCCCGCAAATACTACAGAATAAACTAGGGATCTCGGTGCTACCGGTGGGGTCCTTTTCAAGGGAACATTTCAAAGGCACGGCCTACCCCTCAACTTGCAGGGGAAAAACCACTTTGCTCAGCTGTTGGCAGACATAATACATAGCAAGGGTTTTAATAAATGACTCTAAAGGGGTAGCAAAAATCCTTATAGCTTTTTTGCTAATGAAGCCTCTGACCTAACAAATAACTTAGTAAATCAAGGAAATAATCAAAATCTTACTTTCATTGATTACTTGCAAAAGGGACAAAACAGAGCCCAGTAAATTTTTTTTATATTTTTAGGGAAACTGATATTAAAAAAAATAAAAAAATATTGTTGGTAAGTTAAAAATCATCCCCACTCTGCAGGAGTAGATGGCATATCAACTATTGTTTTAAAGAAATGTATCCATATGTTAGCTGCACCTCTATGTGATATTTCAATACCTGTCTAAAAGAGGGGGTCTTTCCACAAGCACTAAAAATATCCAAAATAATTCCCATACATAAAAAAGAAAGTAAACTCCTTGCAAGTAATTATCGACCAATATCTATTATACCTGCTGTTTCAAAAAATATTGGAAAAAAAATTATTTTAACAGATTGATAAGCTTTTTAGAAAAGCACAACATTCTAACAGAAAGACAAAATGGATTCAGAAAGGGAAATCTACTAGTGATACAATCAGATGATTTCTATTAAACGTAATAGTGAAATGGATTTTAAATATTGATACTCTGGGTATATTCTGTGATCTCACCAAAGCTTTTGACTTTTGTTGATCACAATATTAACTCCTCACTAAATTAGAATATTATGGAGTACGTGGTGCTGCGCTAAAATTATTAAAATCATACCTAACAAAAAAAAGAGTACAATATGTAGAAATAATAGCAATAAAAATAATAAAATTTCACATACCATTTCGGATTCTGAGAAAATTATATGTGGTGTAAACCACAAGGGGCAATTCTTGGCCCCCTTTATTTTTCATTGTCTTATCAATGATCTAACTGAAAGTATAGATGATGCTGAACTTTTTGCTGACGATTTTTCCAAAAGTCATAAAGGCTGATGAAATCAAAGCTCTTCGGAATAAAACAGAAGAAAGACTAATGAACAAATGGGGGGTTTACAGCTAACAAACTTATTTTAAACTCAAAAAAAACAAACTATATCCAAAATTTCCCCTCAATTCAGAAGATTAAAAACTTTTAAATAAAATACCATACCTAAAATAATTTTTAGATAATTCAAATATAACACAAGTTTCACAAAATGTATTTCTAGGCTTAACAAAAAGACCAACATCTAACATGGCACGATCATATCAAAACATTAATACCAAAACTTAATTCGTCTTGTTTATGCTATAAAGGAACCAAACAAGCAGATAAATAACATCCCCACAGCCAAAATATTGCTACTATTCATTATTTGAGTCATATATAAGCTATGGAATTGAATTTTGGGGTATATTGACCTATATTAGTAAGGTTTTTATTATACAAAAAAAGCAATAAGAGCTATTTGTTCCCTTAATCCCACATAACCCTGTAAACCTTTTTTTATACGCCACAAAATCTTAAAATTTCATGTTTATTCATTCTCAAATCAATATTAGTAATTAAAAAAAATATTTCACACCTACTCAAATAAATGCAAATGTCCCAAGATCATGACACACGTAAAAAAAATCACCTACAGCTAAAACTCATATCACACAAAACTTGGACAAGTAAACTCAGACTACTTACATAAATCTCTTTATAAAACCCTCTTCCAGAATCCTTAAAAACATTTCAAGCTATGACCGTTTTTAAAACATGAACTCAAACAAATTTTAATTCTAAAAGCCTACTATTATCTTATTGATTACTTAAATGATACACTCACGAAAATTCCTGTTATCACTTGATATTATTGATTAAAACTATAATAATATAATGAAATGAACCTTATTTTATTACTTTTCAATAATTTTTATTATTTACGATGTATAACATATTATGACAATTTTCTCATTATATTAGTATTTGTACATTTTTTTTTATTTAGCTAAAGGACACATACACTAAAAATTGTGTTGTTGTTACATAAAATGTACAATTTTTCCTAATAAAAGATTGAAATTGAAATTGAAATTAACATTGACCTAGTCACAAATAAGGACAGCTGTAAAGCCATTGGCAACCCGACTACAATAGAAATCCTGGACTTACCCATAGAAGAGGATCCATTTAACCAACTTCCTACACCATTGAACTGCAAACCTACACTGATCATAAAAAATGATTCTCAGCGAGAAGAAAGTTGCCGGGGGACTTTTTGTCACATTGTACAACAGGAGAACATACCTGCTTCGTCTAAGTGGGTGATGGACTCTGGGAAGCGGCTGCCCTCCCTAACCCCCCCTAAAACCCAGTTCGCAGGACATCGGTTTAAGCCGCTGGTTTAGGGATATAATTGCAATGTCCAGGTGATCGCAAAAAGTGACGACAAAGACTACCGATTTGACTCGCGGTATAGAAGAAGAAGAAAAGCAGCCCAGGTGCCTACCAAGGAAATAGTCCAGGATTTAGCTGTAGTGAACGTGCCAAGGACGGACCCCCCTGCCAGCTCAGCTGTGGGACGTCAGGATGCAGAGTTCTTCCACGTAGTGACGGTGCCCATAAGGGGGGGCTCTCATGCACATTTCCTTCCGCCTTCTTCATAAATCACAAATCCATTCTCACTGTTCAATCTTTTTCATCTTATTCTTATCATCAGTGCTGGGCCCCTTAGTGACCCAAAAACGCTCTCCGCCGTGTTTGCCTTTCCCGGTGCGACCCGTGTCGGTGGAAAGGGGGATCCTGGCTGCTGAGAGAAGTGAAACCCTGAGGGTTGTATGGACCAACACGCAGTTTTGGGCCCCCTGCTTCTTTCTAGACGGGTGTACAGGTTTAGCCCGACCTGTATCAATCAGCAAGTGAGGGACATTTGTTGCACACATTGGGTTAGCTTAATTGCTATATAAATTTGCGTATCCCTGGCGCCGTTTTTCCGACGTCCCATTGAGGCCCATGGAGGGTGGGGAGCGCAGTAGACGAAGCAAACAAAAATTCTATGGCTAATAAAAATTTATCTAAAGGAATAAACTCTAAAAAGCGCAAAGATGCATCATCAGATGGGGGAAAGTGCGGGGTGGAAGACAACCATAGTATGTTTGTCACCCCCCTGTTACCTTGTTGTCAAACCATCAGGGAGAAACATTTTCCAAAGTGAATTCCTTTTTATTGAAAAGACTCTAGAAGACATTTTGGGGGCTTTGCCCTCTGTAAAAAAGTTGCGTGATGGATCCTTGTTGATCATTGCGCAACCGAGAAACAATCGAAAATATTATGGAAGTGAAACACTCTGCTCTCTGCCGGTTCAGTTGATGGATATCACTCTCTTAACGTATGTAAGGGAGTGGTATCGTTTTTTGACTTATTGAATTGTTCGGAACAAGAAATAAAGGAATACCTTGCCAATCACAAAGTTGTTGAAGTGACCAGGATTCAAAAGGTAGGAAAAACGGATCACTTGCTCCGATCCTGCACTGAAAACTATCATTTGCCCAAACCTCAGCTCCCGACCGATGTCAAAATGCTTTCACCGTCTAAAAGTCCGTCTATATATACCAAACCCACTCCGTTGTTTCAAGTGTCAGCGCCTCGGCCACACACAGGCCAGATGCACATCAGAAAAAATTTGTCCGGAATTTGTAGTTTCCCGGTTTCACTCCTCTCCTTGTCAGGAGAAGCCGTGTTGTGTGAGCTGCGAGGGACCACATTCTGCTCGGTTTCGCACATGCCCAATGTGGTTAAAAGAAAAAGCAATCCAGGAATTATCAATCACGGAAAAAAGTTTGCCCTCTTGAGGCTCGACGGCGCATGGTTCGGCACAAGCCAGTAACCTCTTCCGTTTCATTTGCTTCGGTAGTACAGAGTTCGTCCTCCAGCAGTAAGGAGGCAGAACTTCTGGCACAAAACCACTCTTTGCAGGAGACGGTACAACAGTTGTCTAAAACTGTGCAACAACAGGCAAAAAAAAAATTGAAAACCTGACTTGTCAACTCGGTGAAGTCCTTGAATTTAAAAAAAAATCAAGAAATTCAATGCCGAATGCGATTCCTAATAAACACTGCTCCCCCTTTAGAAAAATAAAATGCTGTTACATCAAAAGCCCCAGATGCAAACCCGCACGATCTCCTTCAGTGGAGGGTTTGTGTTTCTGCACGTAAGCTGAGTGCACCAGTAGCAATGTCTTCCCGCACTACTACTAGTGCATTTAAAAAAATATCTACAACAACAACAGTGGATTCGTTGATTCCCACTGTTTTTTCTTCAACGTGCTCAAACAAATATTGGCACCCAAAAAAAAAAAAAAATTGATCGAAGAAAAATTCAGTTCTTCGGAAGAGGACATGGTTCTGATCCGCTAATGGACCAGAATCCAGAAACTCTTTTGAGAAACTTAAATGGATGAAATAGCAAGTCTTCCTCATCCCTACGCTTCTTGGATACCACACTCGTTAGATAAAACTTCTCATTAATATTGTTTTAAACTTCAAATACCATTCACATAATAGCCAACTTTATCTCGTGGAATTGTCGAGGTTTCTAAAACAAACCGAGAAGATCTGCAGACCATTGTTAGAGACAGACAACCCAAAGTCATTCTACTTAGGAAAAATCTCTTTAAAAATCCCCTGACAATCCAAAATTCAAACACTGCACAATATATCGTCTCGATTTCACTGGTGGTGACCGTGCACAGGGGGGTGTCGCCCTTATGGTACATGCCTCTGTGCATGCCACATCATGTTAATATTAATTCTCGTCTTCAAGTTATTGCAGTAACAGCACATCTGACAACTCCTTCACTTTTGCTCTATATACATACCGCCATCTTTCAACTTTACTAGAGGTGATATGGAAGCAGTAATTGCTCAACTGCCGAGACCGTTTATATTGGCTGGCGATTTTAATGCTCACCATGCAGACTTTGGGGTTCAACGATATCAGAAACCCTAGAGGCGATGTTGTGGCAGATTTCGTACAGAACGCAAAAAGTTTGCCTCTTAAATTCGGACCAGTTGACACATTTCACTTCTTACACTGGAAACCTTATCGGCAATAGATCTTGTGATTGGTAATGATTTGGACTATGAGTCTATTCTGACGTCACAACCGGGGTTTTTGAAGGAAAACCTCGACCTCAGTGTCTTTCAGTTTACTTTGAAATACACGAGTGGGGTGGACGTGTATTTTGACTTGTTATTCTACGACCTTGTCCCTGTGTTCCTGGTAGCGTAGCTACAACAACTGGCGCAGTCGGTAGGACACGGGGCTACAAAGGGTTTTCGTAGAAGGTGCAAGTAACAAGTGTGTAAAGGAAAATTCAAGGTACGTGTGCAAATCCTTGAATGTGGGACAATAATAATGAAAATTTTTATTTATAGGGTATTATTCCGTTGCCGGGACCACTTCAAGTTACCTGTGTTTCAAAAATGACTGGTTTTCCAATTAAATTGGTTGTTTAAACAAGTGCCTGTGGACCGTGATAATTTTCAGCAACAGGTCGTTTTATCTTGGTTATTCACACCAACAACCCAAAAAATGGCACGTAGAGGAAGACCAGACAGTTTTTGATGAAACTAGTGAAGATATGAAGCGTATTTCGATCTTTGTGGAAGCGTATTTTCACATAAATCAGGTGGACGATGGTGAGAAAATCTACGATCTAATTACTATATTGGGGGCCAAGGCATACGACGAGTTAAAAATTGCATGCTTCCCACAACGTCCAATCGAAAAGACGTTTGAAGAATGTATAAAAAATTCTCGTGCAAAGGTACAAACGAAAGGATCTGCCTCTGACGCAGCGACCCCGGCTAGCCTCTCGAAAACAACACGCCGGCGAGTCGGTGCTCAATTCGTCTCCGAGCTTCGTCACATCGCGCGTACATGTGGTTACAGGGGGGCGAACGCAGCAGCAGAGTAACAACTGCATTGTTGCAATCGTTTGTCCAAATTTTTGGCAGACATGGAATAAAGAAAGAATTAATGTGCTCTGAAAACTTAACATTCGATTTGGCTGTAACATTGGCAAACAAGTTCGAAATGGTGTATGAACAATTAGAGACGTCTAAAAGCACACCTTCGGACACGGGACTAGAGGGGGCAGTCAGCTCTCAAGCTGTCGGAAAACCAGTGCTGTGGAGGTGTGGGTACACAAACCATGGACCAGAGGTATGCAGAGCAAGAAGATGGGAATGCAGAAACTGCGGCCGTAGGGGACACGTAGCAGCCGTCTGCAGAGAGGTCGACTCCGACGGTAGGGACCTACAGGGTGAAGATTCACGGAAAAAACAGTGGGCGTACTACCAGTCGACGACGCAAGAAGACGAGGCTGTAAAACAGCGACGGAGGGGGCATTGTCATCACAACTGCGTGCATCAGGGGGACCCGCCAGTACGACTTCCCCATCAAAACAGTCAGCTAAGTCAGCTGTTGGTAAACAGCGTAAAAAAAATAAATGTAATTAAGTAGCTGAAATTTTAGAGTCCTGATTCTGAATAAATACAGTCAGGAGAATCTTCAAATAACGGATCAATCAAAAGAAATTTGCAATTATTTTCCCAAATTTAATCCATATTCAATTGACGTTGCAATTAAAAAATAAAAACTCTAAGCATGGCAATTGACACATGCGCTGACGTTTTATTATGACGTTTTCAGAATACAAAGATAAATTCTCTTCATGTCCATTTTAAAAGGACGAAACAAAAAACTTAAAACATTCAGTGGCGAACATTTAAATTAGTTGGAAAATAGTTGTAGATGTGTCATATGAAGGTGTTATGTATAACAAATTTTCCGATAGTTATAGTAAATGTCAACACTAAAAACAAGCTTTGTTAGGTAGAAATTGGATCGAAGTTATTAAAAATTAACTGGTCGCAAATCCATAAAAATTGAAAGGTCGTCAGTGGATACTATAGTCAATAAGATAATCACAACTTCAGATGTGAGTTTGACGAACAAAATCACAATGAAATTGTGCAACTTATTAAGTCTAAGTACCCCCAACTTTTTGTTCGAAAGGAGTAGGGGAAATAAAAAATTACGAAGCTAACATTACATTTAAAAGCAGGCGCAACCCCTGTTTTTAAGAAAGTACCCTGACCTTACGACTGAGGGATCATGGAAAAAGAGTAAATAAGCAGGTGGCAGAAGGAATTCTTGAACCTTTTAGTATTCGGAGTGGGCAACACCTATTTGTTTTTGGTACCAAGAGAGATAGCGACCAAGTTCGGTTGGTGTGGGGTTCAAAAAACATTGAACCCGGTCACTGACTTGAACGCTATCCTCTTCCGACCTTCGATGAATGTCAAAAAAACTGGAAAACTGTAATACTTTTGTAATTGACCTCAAAAAGGCAAAATTACAAGTCAAAGTGAGTAGGCCTCATCAAGTATCTGACTATTAACAATCAAAAGGACTTAATCGTTACAATAAAATGTTTTTATTCTGGAATGGAGCCCCCGCTAAATTCCAGCGCTATAGAGGAATAATTAAGGGGATTACAGGGTAACCGGTTTTCTCGTTTGATCTCTGTGTAGGGGGCGCCCCAAAAAGGAAGCGAAACGCAGACTTTTGCTAGTTCTAGAAAAACTATCAGCGTATTGCATAAAAATTAACTTTTTCAAATGTAAATTCATGAAACAGGTAGTTGAGTATGTAGGGCATTTACTTTCAAAGAGGGGTATCCTCCCCTCGCCAAAAAAATTCGCTGCCATACGAGACTCTGGCCCCCCAACAACGCAAGATGAACTTCCAAAAGTTCCTTGGTATCCGAATTATTACCTACCTCATATACCTAATCTTCCACCATATCTAGACCGCTACAGACCTGAATAACAAAGGTCACGCGAGTCCGAATGGGATGTTGAACACCTCACCGCTTTCAAAGTATGTAAAGAAGCATTTTTGAATTCGCAGGCACTATTACCGTTCGACCGCACAAAACCTATTGTCATAGTGCTGATGCTAGCCCAGTTGGGACAGCAGCGGTTTTTGTACCATATAGATGACTACGCAAAAAACGACCTGTCTTTTTCACCTCAAATCTCTCACCGAAACCCAAAGAAAATATCCGCAAACAGAGAGAGAGGGACTCGCAATAGTTCTGCTTTTAATAAATTCCATAAATTTATTTATGGAAAACAATTTGTGCTCTATTTGATAATAAACCTATTGTGTACATTTTCTCTAAAAACAAACAAGTACAATAAGCTCGTCAACGAGTGCAACGCTGGGCGTTACAACTTAGTGCATATAAATATGAGCTAAAACACAGAAAGGGCGCAGAAATGTTCCTACCTGATTTTTGTCTATGAACCCCCTCCCGGACTCTGACCCTGAAGAAGGTTTTTGTCAGCTTTATCCAAACAAATATCGAAAAGTTATTACCCTTTTAATTGGACACATAGCAAAACACACAAAGTCGGGCCCAATTTTGCAAAAAATTCAAAGAATTTGTACAAAGTGGATGGTCCCAGTCTAATATCAAACCGGAACACAAACCATAATATGGTGGTCTGCGTCAATATCGGGCCACCAAAACGCATGAAACCTAGCCAGTAGTTTCATGCGAGTTTTTTTCCCGGGTGATTTTGATGTAGTAATTCTAACACTGAATACTGTAGTTTACCTGGTATAATTATCCTATCACCCCACAAGATACAACCACTATCCGAAAAGGGAGGTCATAATGGCGTGTATGATAAATCTTGTGGGTGATAGGAAATTATACCAGGTAAAAATACAGTATTCAGGTTAGAATTACTACAATCATACACGCCATTATGACCTGCCTTCGGATAGTGGTTGTATCTTGTGGGGTGATAGGATAATTATACCAGGTAAACTACAGTATTCAGTGGTTAGAATTACTACATCATAATCACCCGGGAGAAAAATCGCATGAAACTACTGGCTAGGTCATGCGTTTGGTGGCCCGATATTGACGCAGATATAGTTAGTCATGTTTCAGTGTTGTAAAGCATGTCAAGCACACGCAATAGGGAACCATCGCGGGACTACTAGTTGGCCTAAAACAACACGTAGAAATGGGGAGGATTCACGCAGACTTCGCTCAAATTTTGATGGAGTTAATTTCCTTATCATTTTGGGTTCCTTCAGTAAATGGATAGAAATTAAAATGTAAATCCACAAATTTCAGCACAACAAAAAAAGGTTTTTTTATGTTTTTTGCCCACCCACGGGTTTTGGAATCCTTAAATACCGATAACGGTTCACCCTCAATTTTGATTCTTTTGCGGAATTTTGTATCAAAGGGGATAACCACATATATCCCGCCCTGGCATCCTCAAAGCAATGGGCACAGAAAAAAGCAGTTCAGACGTTCAAAAATTCTTAAAAAAGTTACTCCCAGTCACCAAAGTACCCAAAATGATCTAGAGGAGAAAATCATGATTTTCTTTTCCATACAGAAACACTCCTTGTTCTCTTAGTAAAAAGACCCATCGGAGTTATTTCTGAACTGTACCCCAAGACCTTATACCAATAAAAACCTACCGTTTTCAAAAAACAGGAAATCTCTGAATATCAAGAGATTCCAAAAAAGGTTTATGAAATCAATGATGAGTGTTTATGTTAAGACTAATTTAAATAACATTATAAAAATGGCAAAAGGGAAAAAGTCGTTGCAAAAATCAGCCCATATATATATAAAGTGTCTGTAAATGGGGTTCAAAGAACATGCCACACCGACCAATTAAGGCTTGATAATGCAAAAATGCATTCAACGAGGTCTAGCAGGGCCCCCAATTGGCAACCAAGGAGTTTAAGTTGGGCTCACTTCAAAAGCATTTTCTCTCATGTGAGAGAGAAGTAGTTCCCAGGCAAAAGAATAAACCTACTCAGCCCTCCCCGCAGGCACAAGTGTTGCCTCTGACACCTTTGTCAGGGTTATCACCCGCATTGCCTGGAAATCCCGAACAACAAACACTGTCTTTCGCAAGGCGGGGTGAAGCCATAGCAAGCCCAACTAAACCTCAATGGTTCCATTAAGGCGATCTCAGCGCCAAAAATGGGCACCGAAAAGACTTATTTATAATTAGTGACTCTTGATGTAAGTTCTATGTATGTTCTTCTCTTCATTCATAAAATAAAATAAGTTTGTTTTCTTAGGAGTAATTTTTGATTTGGGAAAGAGATTTTTTTATTAGAGGGTATTGTTGCTATAATTTTTCTGTAACTTTACAAATGTATTGTTGGAAGCATTTTTGTTGTCGTTATTATGTTATATTGTTATATACAAATAAACTTTGCCTATGTATTATTTTCAATCACAATCTATTATTAATTGTAAAATGTATTCTACACATTTTTTTAAATGTGTAGGGGGGGAAAATGGTATGATTTGACTATGTAGTCCTACTGACGTCACAAACCCAGGTTTGAAGGAAAACCCCGACCTCAGTGTCATTCAGTTTACTTTGAAATACACGAGTGTGTGGACGTGTACTTTGACTTGTTATTCTACGACCTTGCCTGTGTTCCCGTAGCGTAGCTACAACAGTGATGCACACCAATCCTGTCCCTGGACTCGGAGTTAATTGCGTGGATGATCTTCACGGTATGAAACTTTCCACTTGAGATATATTTCCCCCCAAACAACCCACCAGTGTTTCGCCCAGAAAACGATGGAAATTACATCAAGGTGATTGGGGAAAATATAGATTGAGTGGGGTCTGCATTGCAAAAGTAGACTTCATTTGTTTTCCCTGATTCCAACGAACTTTGGCTTTAAGTTGCCAATGTTTACTCGTGCAGCTCCGTTGCCAACATTTATGCGGGAAACAGTGTCACCAACCTGTTCCATGGTGGAACGAAGAATGCGAGACGCAATAAAGCCCGAAAAAAGCGTACAGACAATCAATACATACCTACTTTTGAGAACTTTGATAGCCTTCAACGCCTGAAGGGCCCGGCCGTTATATCATTAAACAGAGTAAGAAGAATTTTGTGGAGGGACTACGTCTCATATTGTGTGGCTCGTTGGTCTGTGGTTAGCGTATCTCTTCCAAGCGAAAGGTCCGAATTCGATTCCGCTAGATCGAAGTTTTTTAACTTCTGATTTGGACTTCAGCCACAGTCTTGTTTAGGAGTTTGTAAACGGTGGACTTGGAGCCGTCTAGCAACGAAGACATAATAAAATTTCAGAGTTGTTCTGAATCCGGCCTTGTTGATTCTGGCGTTTAAATTTGCGGGTGTTCGCACTGTCCATACCACTGAATGCTAATTTCCTATTAAAAATATCGATCTTGTTGGTTATCGCTCACTCGTCCCATTGCAATCGGGGCCTGCAGGGTTGGCTTGGTCGCTTTGATTTAAAGTCCCCCACTGAAAATCAGTAAAAAACTGAGTGGGTAGACTCTAAATAAAATTTATTTATTTATTTATTATTATTTATTATTACCCATAATACAAATTCCAGCACAGAGTGGAAGAAGATTAAGTCTATTTGCGGACGCCCAATGTCTTCTATTCCGGCCATCCTGGACAATGGGGCGCTTGTTACTTCACCGCATGACGTAGTGTCGGTGATTGCCAGTCACTTTGCTTCGGTAAGCAGCAACGCTCGCTATGATGCAGTCTTTCTTCAACGGAAACGAAGAAGCGAACAACAACGGCTTTCATTTGCTTCCGACAATACTGAAATTTACAATCGGCCTTTTACGTTTTGGGAATTGCGCACTGCCATCAACTCCTTAAGGAAAACTGCCGCGGGCGAAGACAAGCTCCACAATGAAATGTTCATCCACCTGACTGACCAATCTCTTGAGATTATTCTGCTCTTCCTAAATTCGTTATGGTTATCGGACGGATTTCCTGACGTTTGGCGTAGGGCTATTCTTATTCCGCTTTTGAAACCAGGTAAAGACAAAACCTTACCCGGCTCTTATCGACCCATATCTCTAACTAGTTGCTTCTGCAAATTGTTTGAGAAAATGGTCAATAAGCGCCTGATGTGGCTTTTGGAATCTCGTGGCTTGCTTACTAATGTTCAGTGTGGATTTCGACAGCGACGGAGTTCAATCGACCACCTCGTGCGATTGGAAACCTTCATCCAAGAAGGTTATGTGGCTAAACAGCACATAATAGGTGGGGAAACCCTGCCCTCCCCATATGATTGTGGTTGGTTCCGACCAGCACAGCCTTGTCCACCCCATGTCCCCCCGCGTTATCCCTAAGGTCCTCACCTTGGAAAAAAGTATACATGGTGGTAACTCACATTTATAGAAATTGTTTATCTTGGAGGCGCAAGCCTTGAAATATATTGTGAAACAAAGATGTGGAAGCTTCATGGTATGTTCAGATAGTTTAAGTGCACTTCAGGCACTCCACGTCATGTTCTCTACCCACCATTCGGTTCAGTTCTTCATGGAAAAACTTCAATCAAGAGGCTACAAAATCATGTTCTGCTTGGTCCCTGGTCATGTAGGTATCTCTGGCAACGAGGAGGCTGACTTGGCAGCCAAGGCTGCAACGCAAATAGCTTCTACTGATTTTGACCTCGTACCTGTTCCTGATGTCCACAGTGGGTTCAAGAACCATATAATGTTGAAATTTGGTCAGGATTGTTGCAATGATTTGCAGAAAAATAAGCTGCGTCGTGTGATGCCCTGTCTTTCACTGAAGGTGCGACCCCCTTCTTTCATACATTTTCGTCGTGAGGAGGTTGTATTGGCGCGAGTACGAATAGGGCACACACCTCACCCATGCCTATCTTTTTACCAGATATAAGATTGCTCCAATTTGCGACACGTGTGATGTGTTGCTATCCGTTCATCATTTGTTAACTGTCTGTCAGTATGATGGGTTGAGACTCTAATTGTATTTAGATCTATCATATAAAGAACTTTTGTCTTATGAAAACAGTGAAAAACTTATCACATTTCTTAACCTTAGCGATCTGATCGACAAACTATGACAGTCAAAAAAAAAATCCATGAAGCATGTTGACTTGCTAGTCATTATGACGACGTTGGCAACGTTTTCCTGATTATGATTATGATTATTATTTGGTAATTTGGCATTTTCTACATATGACAACTTTAGCATGTATACTTTTTCCCGATTTGACTGTCTACAAATATATCGACCTTGGCAATTGTTTTCATGACAATGATTCGAGAAACACATTCAACCTTATTAACCGTATTTTACATTCATACGGGCCTTCAAATTCCAACTCGACACCTTCTCTCGGTTAGGTCCTTAAAAAGGTGAGTTTCACTTCCTGAAACTAATAGCGAGCTCTGGGTCGTCGTCGGGGAACCCCTTGCCTTTGACTACCTCCCCGACGGCGACGACAAAGACAACACGGACGGATGATGACACAGACGGAGACGACCACGACGGGGGGGAACCCCTGCCCTCCCCATATGCTTGTGGCTGGTTCTGACCAGCACAGGCCTGTCCAGTGTCCACCCCTTGTTCCTCCGCGTCATCCCTTACGTCCCTCTCTTCGTCTCGATTAGCCAAGTTGTATCAATATGAGACGTAAAGCAATATCCAATCAAAAATCATTATCATTTCCATCAACATCATTTTCATTATCTTCAGCAGCGGCAATTGCCCCGTGGCCATCTTTTGTGTGCAGAGTGTACAGCTTGTCCATTTTACATGTTTCTTATAATTATTAATAACATCATAATTAGTATATATCTAGTGTAATTTAAGAAGTAAGACGATGATATTTAAAACTATAAAATAATCCAGTGACATCAAACTCAATTCGAAATTCATTCTTTATGAACTTAAAATACCACAGTCGGCACACTTCAGCCTAACCGGTTGACGCGCCTTAGATCCTCTTGTTGTCTTTATCAGGAAGGCTGTTGTGTGTTGTGTTGTTCTCTTCCACAGGTAGATCAAGAGGTAAGCTGCCTATTCTGTGGTCTCGAAGACTGAGAGAACTAAGAAAGTTCATGGTCAGTTTAAAGTATGTCAAGTAATAACACAACAATACCTTCACCGACAGTGTTGGCTCGGGCGCTAAGCGCTCGACTCTGATTCGGGAGGTCCCGGTTTCGAATCCCGTCGAGACCGGCAATCCTGACTGAAGGTTTTTTCCGAGGTTTTCCTCAGTCGTTAAGGCGAATGCAAGGGATTGAGTCATCTCAAATAGCCCTGGGACATCCCTTTACAATTTCCTATCCGCATATACCTAGTTTACCTGAAGAGGGGCTAATTGCACCCTATAACAGGTTTCCCACGATAAAAAATAATAATAAAAAATAATAATAAAAAAAAAACCTTCAACGAGTGACTGGAGTGAACTTATGAAGTTGAGGTTAAACATACAATCAACCTTATTATATGGCAGGACCCGAGGAGGAGGCTGACTTGGCAGCCAAGGCTGCAACGCAAAAAACTTCTAATGATTTTGACCTCGTACCTGTTCCTGATGTCCACAGTGGGTTCAAGAACCATATGTTGAAATTAGGTCAGGATTGTTGGAATGCCTTGCAGAATAATAAGCTGCGTCGTGTGATGCCCTGCCTTTCAATGAAGGTGCGACCCCCTTGTCCCACTCAACTCCACGAACACAACGAAGGAATCGAGAGGACAAAGTGCGTGGAGTGATAGAAGGGGGGGTCGAGTTTTATAATATCTGAACCTTGATTATTCAGTGAAATTAATTAACTATTTTTGGTACGAATACGAATTTCGAGGACTGTTTTGACTGGACGCCGCAATGACACTGTTTGTTGAGGGGGGCGGGAGGGGAGGAGAGGTTGGTGGTTGGAAATAGAAATTAAGACATTATATTAATATCTTAAAGCCATTTCATTTTTGGGGCGATTCCAATGGCGTCAGAGGGCTGCACCCTTTTTGTGGCATTTTCAAAATTTATAATTTTTATTTTTTCTTCCGATTACGTCAAGGGGGCCGCATTCCCCGAAATATCTTCATTTCTATGTGGGCAAAAACTTTTTTGAATTTCTCAAAATTAGTAGTTGGTCATTTCTGGCATAAAAATTTCTCTTTTTATTACATCTTCCACAATAACAGTCCGATCCGGTACATCTCGGGCTCTACGGAACCGGACGGACGTGGTGCTTATTTTGACAACCTGGAAAAGTGTTAAGGAAAAACCTTTGTCCAGAGTTTATGAAAAATGTGCAGTATGTCTGATCCTGACCATCTTGGGCTTTGCGGATCTGCGCGGACGAGGCGAAGATTTAGACGTACCGTTAAATCTTTTGTCCCGGAATTTTACAAAGGGCGCAATTTTTGTCCGATTGGGTCCATCTTGGACTGTACGGAACCGCGCGAATGAGGCTAAGATTTTGACGTACCCGAAAGTTGCCCAACCGCGAGGTCTTAAGTAAATCGTTGTGTTTTTTTGGGGAGAAGGGGGGCTAAGTGGTGTTTTTGGAAATGGAAATTAAGGCATTTCATCAATATCTTCAGGCCATGTCATTTTTGGGGCGATTCCAATGGCATAAGGGGGTCGAATCAGAGGTTTCGGCTCTTATAATGAATCATTTTCTTTTAAAATGGTGGTCATTTTCAGGAAATCCTAAAAACATTGTTTCTTTTAATTGCTCGTCATTTTTTGGCCGATTGGGTCCATCTTGGGCACTACAGAACCGGACGGAGAAGGCAAAAAGGGTTCGTACCGGAAAAGCGTCCCGAAAAATTTGACGTCCCGAATACTTTTGAAAAATTGTTTAAGTGGGTCAATTTTTTTAACACGCTGGGGACGGCGATTACAGTCTACCAGAGTCCCGAACAATTGTCCCAGGAAAACATTTCTTACATTTTACACAAAAGGCGTAAAAATGATCCGATTTCGAAAATCGTTTTGCACCGTACTAAGAGGCGACGGTCAGCGTCCGGCGGCGTACCGAAAGTGTCCTGGAAAACAAATTTGTCCCAGGACTTCGGATAAACGTCAAACGTTACCTGCAAACTACCGTATCGCGGTCGAACGCGGACCGATTCGCGATTCTGTCGCATCAACGAGGTTTTCTAACTACGAAGTATTCCGAGTACGAAGCTTTCCACGCCCTCCGCGTAGCGGCTTCAAGCCGCGCGCTAGCGCGACTTGTCACAGATGATATTTTTTTTAAATTTTTATCGTGGAAAACCTGTTATAGGGTACAATTAGCCCCTCTTTAGGTGAACTAGGTATGTTGCGGATAGGAAATTGGGAAGGGATGTCCGAGGACTGTTTATAAGAACTTAATCCCTTGCATTCGCCTTAACGACTGAGGAAAATCTCGGAAAAAAACTTCAGTCAGGATTGCCGGTCTCGACGGGATTCGAACCCGGGACCTCCCGAATCAGAGTCGAGAGCTTAGCGCCCGAGCCAACACTGTCGGTATAGATGATAGACTACACTGCGTTATAAACATTTCAAAACATGTTTAATAATTTTAAAAATACAATCCAGAAATCACAAAATCTTTCTCGACTAGGGGATTAAACCCAGGTCTCCCACATTCCGGGTAAAAGGGCGACTTAGCCAACTTGACTAGGAAAACCCCAAACTCGTTGTAAGACGAGTGAGCGAGTCACGTGTTGAGTACCCGGGAACATTTGCATTTAAGTTGATTGATATATGGGATATAAATGATAGGGTTTTTAGATTAGTTGGTCTCGGGCGCTTCATAATGCGCCATTTTCGACTATTTTTAGGCTAGGGAAGAAAGACTCATGCAGTCTAGATGCGGCGTTAGGTAGGCGGATGAAAGGGAAATATTACCGGTTACTCAACACATGGCCCACTTACTCGTCAAACAAATCTAGTCCGGCGACAGAGGCAACTTAGATATTAAACCCCAGGGATATTTGCAGATCTGGGGAGTAACGTAACGGAAGCAGCTCTTACGAAATTACTGTTTTTAATTACTTCACATCATTTTGTTCATTTAGTTTTATCTGTCATGAAGCAGAAAGTAGCCACTAGACGAGTTGCACCTATATTCACCATCAAGAGAGGGTTCACTGTCCCTCTTAGGAGATGTAGATACAGGTCTGTGAAGTACTCACGTGCATAGTTTTAAAACAAGGTAAACAAGGCTTAAAAAATACGTGATGTCTGTTAATAAGAAGCATTACATAATTATTGTTATTATGACCTCTGGAACAGTTCATATTCGTGATTGCAAAAACACTCGAGGCTCCCAGTCAGTCTTATCACTGACACTTGACCTCTGAAGCTGTATGACCTCACGCCACCCAGGGCTTTCATCTTGAGATGAACTTTGCATCTGAGTCGACTCGGCGAGGTGGATTGGCCTAATTAAACACGCCATAGCTGGACCGTGTGTTGGGTGTTTGCTATTGGACGACGGACATCTTGTTTGTCTCTTGCTTCCAAGTCCACTGACGTGGTGTTGCTCACGGCTGGTTGTATAAAGCGACGACTGTTATCTCTCCCATCATTCTCAGCCCAGAGCTTTGTCGTCTCATCTATAATATTATTAATCTCTCTGTCAACAATGCCCAAGGTGTTGTTTGCACTGCTTGTGATGGCAGGCCTCCAGGACGTCCGTGAGTTACTCCTTCTGTTCAATGACTTTGGCGTTTCCCTAGTATAAAAAAAGTGAAGTAAGTGTTGACAAACATCGGTCTCACAACCTCTGATGTCTTGTCTCCAGGTGTCGCGTCCTTCAACCTCAACATCAGGCCAGACCATGTGCGTGTGAACTATGACGCCCAGACTGTCTCATTCACCTGCTCAGCTGACGTGGCCCTCGCCGGGTGTCAGGTCAGGTGGTGGGACGGCTTTCATAACAAGATAGGTCGGCTGCTGGAGCTGAGCCGGGGGCATCAGTCCCAGGCTGACCCTGCCCATCTGTTTAGCACCGTGGATGCTTACAGGGTCAGTAAGCTAACCAGCTACAGCTACAGCGGCCGGGGTCTGGGGGCCGGGGACTGCGGGGTCTCGCTGCAGGTAGCGGGCATCAAGCTATGGATGGTCGCCTGTCGCGTCCAAACCGAGGGCGGAGGCTGGAAGTACGCCTGGGCCGACCTCTTTGCTCACGGTGAGTTGAACAGTCTCCACACAGTATAGTATCTGTAACAACACGGGATTTGAGACACGTCCACCTACCCTCACAACTTAGGACTGAATAATACAAGAAACCTCGACCACGTCACAGTAGAGACAGAGTATCGGGCAGTCAAGTGCAACATGTGGTAATTGAGGTTTCTCAAACTGGTTTAATTTATGTTGTGGGTCGAGGGTCTTGTGTGGCAGAGCCAGGGCACCGTGTGCAGCATCTCCCAAGTACAGAGTTAGTGCGAGAGTTGAGATAATATTTGGAAAACATATTTTATAGTCTGGTTCTCAAACGCACAAGTTACAACGTAAAAAGTTATATTTGCATAACTCGTAAAAACTGGTTAAACCAGCACTGGTTTTTACTTATTATTAACCGTACGTGTCACACACACCCCGTGTGAGGTGTTTTTAGATACGGGATCGAACGTCTGAACACGGTGGTGTTAACCATTTTGCTCTAGGACAAACACCTTGGATTTGGCACGGTATAAACCGGTTTTTGACCGTTTGAACCATTAATGGTCCAAATGAAAAACTTTTTTATCCAGATCATCGGTCGTGATGTGAGAAGATGATTTTGAAAAAAAAATGAAAAAAATTGCTTTGGCTCTCTTCTAGGCTCAAATTAGTCAAAAACCTGTTTTTTACAATGTCAAATCTAGGGCTGTTGTTCTAGAGCAAAACGAATGACTCCATCGTGTTCAGACGGTCGATTCCGTATCTAAAAACACCTCGGACGGGGGTGTGACACGAACAGGTTAGAATTTGGTGAAAATGGTGCCGGTTTGAACCAGTTTTAATCAGTTTTAGAGAAAGTTTTTTCCACGTCTCATCTACATTTTCTGATTGTGTTTCTGTGTAGTAGATGTTTTCCTTGTATCGCCTCGCCTGCACTTACTCTGTACTTGGCGAGATCCCCCACCCCCCACACACACACAACATGCTACAGGTGACCACCCCCCACTTGTTGTTGTTGTTGAGCCAGAAAGTGAGCCAAGCAACAAGTGTTGAAACTCTCACTCTGATATCAACGAGAAGGTTTCCTGGTCCGACATGGTTGGCTGGAGTTGAACACTAGACAGTGTTGACCCGGTCTAGTCTGAGTGACAACAACACGGAATGTGTTTCTCCCTCGTTGCAGGCAACAACCCACTCCCTCACAACCTGACTACACAGAGAGAGCTGGTCGTCCTCCCGGGCGGGGAGGCGAGGTTAATGCTGAAGGCGGGGGAGCCGCTGAGATACTGCAGGTTCTACCTGCCTAGCGAGTCTGATGGGCTCAGCTTCCACCAGGGAGCCGGGTCAGCTTACAGCACCGGCCGGCATCTCTACCTCAGGGCCGGACTGCAGAGCGGAGAGTGCGGCCTCACGCTTACCAACATCAGAGAGGCGGACAGTGGACCGGTCAGGGGTTGGATTGGGTCTACCACACACAAGATTGACCTGAGATACACTGCGCTCGTCGTGGCTCGTGAGTCAAGGTGTTTTACTCATTAGGGTCAACCAGGTTTATTTCATACAACATTATCATTGTTTTTACTTCATTCCTTGTTTATTTGCAAGAAAAGTTAATAAGTTGTAAAGTGTATTTTGTTTCCTTGTCTCGAGCAACATCACCGGGAGCAGAAACCTATTAGAGGTTTATTATTATAAAAACATGTTTATTATTATATTTTTTGGTCGAAGATAATAAAGCTCAATTAAACTGGTATTGCAAGATGATCAGGCCGAGCCAAGTTAGTGCGGGCGATGCGATATTTGTCAAACGTCTATTGCACTGAAGGAGTATCTAAAGAACAAGTTGAATTGTGAAAAATAACTTTTTCAAAAATTGTAAAAACCGGTTCAAACTGGCCCCAGGCTTACATTATTTTTAACCGTTCGTGTCACACCCCCCGTCCGAGGTGTTTTTGGATACGGGATTGTCTGCCTGAACACGATGGTTTCAACCGATTTATGCTAGGACAAAAACTTTACATTTGGCATGATAAAATCCGATTTTTTACAGATTTACTAATAATTGTCCAATTGAAAATAATTTTTCTCTACATCATCAGGCGCGATGAGTGTAGATGGGTTAGAAAAAAAATTATTAGAAAAATACTTTTGACTCACATTTAGACTCAAAAATGCGTTTTTTCAGCAAAGTTACAAACATTTGACGTCATTTACCCCTGCTATGATTCTATTAGGACGGAATCGTTCGTCCAAACAAGATGGTGGTGTAATCTAATTTAAACTACTACAAAATCTCTATATTTTGTAGGCATCGCAGTGAAAAGTACGCGCGTAAAAATGAAAATATTGGGTAGCCAGTCTCACCTTAAACCATTTTATTGCATAAGAACATAATATAACAGACAAAAATGTTAAATTTCACGTGGGTAATATCCCTGAGGAACCTGCGTAGTTCATGTACTGTTTGTTTTCTCTATATGATAAACAAAGCTCTTCCTCAGTGTGTTGACTCAGTCATGCCATGTGTTGCTTCAGGTCGCCCCACTTCACCAACTCTACGCCTGGTCTACACGGGAGACAACGTCACGGCCACCTGTGAGGTGCAGGAGAGTCGCCCTGTCGCTAACATGTCCTGGGTCCTGGGCAACGCTGTCATCCTCAAGGACGTTATCACTCACGCCACGGCTCAGGACGAGTGGAGGTGGCCCTGGATGACGGGGTCTATCAAACAGAGTCTCACACTACAGCTGCAGCCCCAACACAACGGCAAGGTCTTGAAGTGCGTGGTTTCCCACGTCACCTTGGCCCAGCCACTGGAGGAACGGAGGACTATTGCATTTACTGGTGAGTTATTCCAATACGTTATTTTTGTAGGGATACATGAGGTTTAATGCTCAAGCACTGAAGATTCCACCAAGGGTGGCTGGGCAGTATGCCTGGAGGTTCTAGGTAACAACAGAGCCTGCTAGTGACATTCAATTCTTTATTCACAAGCTGTGTACATGTACAACCAGCTGTTAGTACTTACATACAAGGTTTGAAATCTAAATTCACGTTCGAAACGTACGTTTCCACCCACGGCCGAAGGGCTTGTGGTTTGGTCATTTGTTTTTACGTTAACGCCTCTATGATTCACTTGAGCATCTTTTAGTAACTTCAGGATCTGTATGCTTTTATTTAAGAAAGCCGTGACTTTAATTTATTGTTAGAAAGTAAAAATGGATGTTGATGTTGAACGTTTTTTTTGTATATCATGTATTACTTATTTTCTAAGAATTATGCTTACAATGTTACACTATATACTCGAGAATCGACATTCTACACTAATGACAGCCGTCGTTATCGTAGGCAGTAGGCAATGTTTTGCACTTTGGTTCTTATATCTAGCGCTAAGGTGCTAGGCGTAATTGGATGAGCGAAGCGAAGACTTTAATTTCACTCACCCCGCAAAAAAATTTACTCCAATGTTTTTTTGTTTGTTTTTTTCTGTTTGTTCGCACGATACCGGGCAAACGGCATATGTAATCTTGATGAAAATTGGAGGGGACCTTCGAAATCTCTGAACTTCGACGTGCCACGTTTTTGGGTACAATCGAAGAAATATTTGTCATGAATATCGTATTTTTACGATTTTTTACGATTTTTAGTGCGATATTTTCGTGACATTTGGGCCGATTCTGACCAAACGGGTGGGGCTACAACGTTCATATTTTACATGGGCTTTCAGGTAATGGTTATTGCTTTTTGAAAGAAAAAGTTGAAAAAATTAGCCAGTATCCATAAAATAAAGGTTTTAATGAGTTTTTTTTAATTTTATTAATTACAATTAACAATTAACGATAGAAACTTGACAAAATCATCTACAATGCATTCAAAAAGCGCTTGCAAAGGTGAAGTGGTCCTACGCAAACTAAAAACTTACAAAAAAGCTCATCCATCAACGCGGCGGGACTTAAGCGTTTTCCTAGTAATACTCAATTCTGATTGGACGGGGATGTTTTACATTCACAAAGCTTAGACTAACAGCAACACTCATTTATCCCACAAAATACGTTTTGATTTCAATACTTGCATTTTACTTAAATCACAAAACTGAGGTGGGATAGGTTTACGTTTGACGGTGGCTTGTGGTTAAACGTATTTTTTAAAACTTGTGCCCTGGGCTCGAAGGCAAGTGTCCTCATGTATGTGGTCAACCCCTGGGTGGCCCAGAGGGTGCACCTTGAGGGGAAGAGTTTGGCGCCGACACATGTGTGGAGGGCACGCCGGGCTGTTGCGAGCTGCCTTCAGGTTCCAACCTGTTGTGCTTCTAAAGTCTTGGTTAATTGTATAGTTCTGTAACGAGTACTACAAGTATACGTGAGGGTGGTGTTTCAACCTTTAGTCTTCTTCAAAATATATTAATACCTTATAAGCTACTTTTAATGTAAACAATATCCAGACAAATACAAAAATTTGTAAAAAAAAAACGGCAGTCAAGCTCTCCTTCAAAAGTCTTCTGCTTTGAATGCTGTGAGACATAGAAGTTGAGCCAAGCTTTTCATTCTTTCTCCCTAGTTTTGCATTGAAAAGAAGTAAGATCATTTCGCCTGTTGTGGCGGCTGGCTTGGCCATTGAATGTGGTTTATGGCCAAGCAATTATTTTATAATTACGAGTTTAAATATTTTACTTTTTTACCACAAAAATCGTTGGCTTGGCGTTCGTCAACAGGCGAAATGATCTTACTTCTTTTCAATGCGAAACTAGGGAGATATAATGAAAAGCTTGGCTCAACTTCTATATCTCACAGCATTCACAGCAGAAGACTTTTGAAGTAGAGATTGACTGCCGTTTTTTTTTTTCAAATTTTTGTGTCTGTTTGGATATTACATCTTTTTGTTGCTTGTTTGCTATCAAGGCGTGAATGATGGACTTTGAATGATTCAATTTTTTAAGTCCAGAGTTTTTTTTTTTTACATTTTTGGGGCCACGGTCCCCCAAAGGTGTCCTTTGTGTTTTAGGCGCTAAATATTTATAATGGTTAAGAGCATGTTTAATTTCAAGCTTGTACAAATAACTACGCCTGAGCAATTACGCGTTTTGATTTTGATTTTGATTTTCCCCGGTCCCAATTGCCCGGTTTTGATTTTGAAAGCCTAAGTGATTGTGCATGAGGATGAGGTACATCTGAGTGTGGCCCAAGTTTCAAAGATCTTAGATGAACCGTTTTCTCTGTATAGCGTCTTATTCATTAGTGTACGGAATTACCTAGCTTTTGATTATTTTGATTTTCTCCGGTACCCGCTACCCAATTTTGCTTTTTATATTCAAAAGTGATAAAGAATGAGAGATATCAAAGGTAATTCCACTTTTGGAACATTTTAGTTGTAGCGTTTTCTTTGAATGATTCTTTTCTTAAAGTTCTGATATGATTTTTGTCATTTTTGGGCCCATGGTCCTCCCCAAATTTAGCCCCTTGTGTTTTGGACGCTAGATACTTAAATAAGTGAAGAGCATGTTTAATTTTAAGTTTGTACAAATTACCACGCCTTAGCAATTAAGTGTTTTGATTTTCATCCAAATTTTGATTTTTGCCGGTCCCTGTTACCCGATTTGGGGTTTGAAAGCAAAAGGCACTGCGATTGAGGTACATCTAAGTGTGGCCCAAGTTTCATTGTTCTAAAATTTACCCTTTTTTTCTGTAGGGCTCAATATAGCTCCGAGGAGAACTAACTAACCAGCCAGCTAGCCAGCCAGCTAGCCAGCCGGAAGAATTTTAACGATGTTCAGATACTTTTTAACATAGAACGGGTTATCGGATCGGGTTGATTTTTTTTTGGTAGTTCATGGACCACATATCAGGTCATATACCGAGTTTTAAGATTGTCGTCCTAAGACTATATTACTGAATTTAACTTAACGGACATAATGAGGGAGTGTTGCGTCATGGTAGGGGTAGTGGTCAGAAACTGTCAGCTTTTATGAGTATAGTTTCAAGATACTGATTTTTTATTTCCGATTTTATGGCTGTTATTTTATTTAGATGACGAAGATGATCGGGAAAGCTATTGAATATTGCAGGTGTTAAGTAAAACGCTGTTCTTTTCCATATTTGATGTTAAACTTTGGTAAAATGTAATTTCCTTTTGACCTCCACCTTGTCCCCCCGCGTCATCCCTTACGTCCCTCCCTTCGTCTCGATTAGCCAAGTTGCATAAATATGAGACGTAAAGCAATATCCAATCAATCGTGACTCCTCGCCATCGTATGGTTCTTCATATAATCTATCGGAGTAAAGTATATAAAAATGAATTCATACTTGTACAGTACAGGTATGCTAGAACGTAGTGTATTACAGAAGTTAATCTTCAAGGCTAAACGATTGTTGTACACGTTGTTTTGTAACAAGCACGGTGTAATTGTTTTAATCATTGCATTTTGAAGGTGGATATTAAATTCACGTGGACGAGAGAATCAGAGCCCAAAGTTAACAAACCACAGGAGATAATATATCAGCTATGGCAATGTACACGCTAAAACTTAGATAACTGGAATGCACAATGTCTTAGACGTTGACATAAGGATAAAATGTGAGGCCTTCACAACAAGAATCTATCAATTGTGACACCTAAATAAACGTGGCTATCAACAATCAAAATAAATAAGTCACAGTTTGTACGGTTTCCTCCAACTACCATACCATGTAGGCGCTCATAAGAGTGAAACAATATTTATAGAGGTTGCTGCACGCTATAACTCAATAAAAACATTAATTTTTAATTATTATTAATTATAATATTTCGTGCAATTTTGTTTAAAAATAATTTGACATCGTTTAAAATAGTTATTATTTGAACAAGCAAGTTGCCTTCATGAGCAGACTACTTGCGAAAACGACTGCTTCAGTGCTTCATATTAATCGATTTTCATTGTGCCGCCGTCATAGTTAATATTATTGTAATATACAAAGCTTAACCTCAACAATTTAATATACATTGATCTAAATAATAACATTCAAAATAAATTAGGATTAATTTAAAATCAGCATTAGTTTCATGTTACCATTTCTATAAAATTACAGACTAGTACAAAACACTTTCAAGATAAAAGCCATTTTAAAATAGGAATTATACTATTATTGTTATTTTATTGCCACCAACAACAGAGTTACCTCCACAAGTGCGATATAAAAAACTCATTTTTTTTAGACCTTCACAATTAAACAATCAAATCTTTCTCTTATTGCGTATAACAAAAGTTTTAAAAAATTATCATTTTTTATAAGACGGATTAAAATCCGGAATCTTGCATAAAATTGAGTTGAATAAAAACGGACCTTCATAAGATAATATTGGTTTCGTGTGTTAAGTTAATGTTAAGGCAGGTACGGTTAATCGCAGCACTGATGATGTCTTAGGGTTGACAACACTAGTGTCGAAGAGTCATAGTTGCTCAGATAAATAAACACATAAAACAGTTCATACAAATACAGGACTGATGAGGGAGAAATGCTGTACTCTATATAAACATTGTCAGTTGACTGAAGGTGCTGAAGATTTAAATAATATTGTTCTTATGATATTGTTTTGATCAGTTACCAGTGATGTTTGTTTATAACCAATGCCCCCACCCCCCCCCCCCCCCGTCTACCCGCAATGAATGATACAAAATTGCAAATTCGCTTAGAAAATAGCAAAATACAGATTTCTCAGGGCATTCTATGGCATGATTTATTTGTGATAGTAGATAATAACTGATGGATAGTAGATTTGTAGTAAATATATCTTTGTGCATGCTCTAACTCAAAGATGAATCAATGAACAATCCCACATAATTTATAAAGTCATGGCTTTCATTAAATTTTCATTTTCAACTAGGTCGCTTCGCGAACGCTTTTTTAGTCGCGTTGATGGTTGGGCTTTTTTGTAAGTTTGCGTGGGATGTCTCCAATTTTGCAAGTGCTTTTTACACGCATTGTAGGTAATTGGGCCCTATTGTTATTTGATAATTGAATGGGCCAAGTCAATAACTGACCAAGTTACACAGACCACATTCTGAGATAAATCGATAAAACTAGATAACGCAGCCAATTTTTAATTTAAAAGCATGCAAAATTGCACACCACTTAACCTTAAGATACCTAACAATACAATTTAAAGGATTTTTTTTTAGACTTTACTTTTCCTGGAAAAAAATCTTGAACTTTTTTTACTTGGTTAGTTATTGACTTGAGGTTGTCACTTGGGCATTTCTTGCATTAACTTTTTTAATTTTAAGGAATAAAACCATTTTTTAAGCCTTTTCCATTAACCCCTTTGCAGCCACATATCAATAAACTATCACGCCAATTGAAAAATAAATTAAAAAATAAAAATATATGTGTACATATATATTTTTTAAATTTTACCCAAAATATATATTTTTTTAAATTTTACCCAAAATATATTATTTTATGTTAAATTATTTGTATAACAATATAAAATAAGACTAGGAGAGGAGGAGGATTCCTTACTGTTGTTAATATCTACATAAGCAGTCCAATGATCGCCAACCTCATGGCAAGAAATGACCAAGTAACACGTACTTGGTCAGTTATTGCCTTGAGCCAAGTTTTCATCGCCTGGTAAATGGCTTATAACTGCTCGAACTTGGGTGTTTCTTGCATTAATATGATGCCCCTATGCCTGGAGAATAGAATGGCGGTCCTAACTCATTTGCGCATTTTTTGTAACTTGGGCACTTATTGACCTGGCCCATTCAATTGTTAAAATATACCTCAAAAAACTTATATATTAAAACCTGTATTTCTTATGAATTCTGGCTCACTTTTCATTTTTTTCTTTCAAAAGGTACTACATCACTATATCCCTTAATGTCCATGTAAATATGAACATTGAAGCCCCACCCGTTTGGTCAGAATCGGGTCAAATTTCACGAAAATATCGCACAAAAAATCGTAAAAGTACGATATTCATGAGAAATATTTCTTCGGTTGTACCCAAAAACGTGACAGGTCTTAGTTTAGAGATTTCAAAGGTCCCTCCAATTTTTATCAAGATCGAAGCGAAGAAGCGGCCTAGTAATAATCAATTTAACTGTTTTACTAGTTTCAAAATATTTACTTACAAAGAACTGTGTTGAATCAATTTGGATATAATTAACTATACATTTTAATTTTTCAGTGCCAACCACCACGACCACAACAAGTACCACTGCCAGAACTGTCCCTATGACCACCCCCAGTACAACAACCACTACCACCCCCAGTACCACAGCCAGTACCACTGCCAGTACCACTGCCAGCACCGCCACAATGACCACCCCCAGCACAACAACCAGTACCACCCTTAGTACCACACCTAGTACCACTGCCAGTACCACTGCCATCACCGCCACAAAGACCGCCGCCAGTACCACTGCCAGCACCAAGGACGAGGTGCACGAGTATCGTATCAGAGAGGCCGAGGCTGCGGCCAAAACAGCAGATATAGAAGAAGAGACGGCCAAGACGAAGCTAGAGGCTGCTAAGTCCAGCGCTAAGACAGATGAGGTTCGAGCACAGCTAGATTTAGAGGCAGCTAATCTGGCAGGA
>JAMZAV010006868.1:0-33308 GCA_024449915.1 Sweltsa coloradensis | reverse complement strand
TGTACAGCTCTCTGATCAGTTTGTCACCCTTGTGTGTTGTTACGACGATTGTGTTGAAGTGTCACTGAGAACTACTGTATGGTCCCTCCGTAAGTCGTTACTAATTTATGATTGGTCATTTGGTATCTGACGTCACTGATACAATGGCAATTATAACTTTACCCATTGTGTCGGGAGTACCCCGTGTTAGGCAGTTGTAATCTTTTCAATAAAGACTGTGAGCACCTTTGTTTTGACACCGTCAAAGAAATCCCTATATTACTTTACTAATTCGCGGTCTCATCATTGCGAAGTAAAATAATATTATCTAAGCTGAGGTAGTCTCCTTTCTTGCGTTTACGCTTCTTCATTTCTTGCTCGTTTGAACTATTGTTGTTTTCTTCTTCAATTGATCTATTGATGCGAGAAATGAAGCGGTCGGTTGTTGCGTACAGTAGATCACATGTCTTTATTCGTAACAGCTAGTGATAACTGCTGTGTTTGCGCTTCGCTTTGCTAGTCTTTCTGTGCGTATACACTTCGGGTCCATTAACTTGGCTCAACCACCCATGAAATTATGACGTTCGATATGCTGTGAATTTTGCACACTTTTTGCACAATTTGCACAACCAACTTCGATTTTTGCACAAGCAACACAAAAAAGTTACGGCAACTTCATTTTGGCTGAGCCAAGTTAATGCTAGAACAACCAAAATGGATTTTCATGTCAAAACCTCTGCCATATTTTTGCACACTTTTTGCACAATTTTGCACAACCAATTTCGATTTTTGCACAATCAACACAAAAAAGTTACGACAACTTCATTTTGGCTGAGCCAAGTTATATATTATATATATATATATATAACTATAAAGTTTTTTTTTTTTTTTTAAGAATTGACATGTATGCTTTTACAACATGTATGTATCAGTTTGCATTTGTTTCTTCACAATATAAAGGCTATTTGATCATGTTATATAGGCCTGAAACTTGTAAAAGAAATAACAAGATAGGCCTGAAACTTGTAAAAGAAATAACAAGAAACATGCCCAGACATCGTTAGCAATATAACAAATTATTTTTGTTTCCAGGCCATGGTAGAATCTATGGAAGCACTTGGATACATAATAGGTCCCACCATAGGAGGATTTCTTTACCACGTATGTTTCAGTTTCCAAGCTGTGTAATATGCACAGTTCTTGATGTTCTATGAGAAAACCAGTTTACCACGTATTTAAAAATACATACATTATTAAAACACATTTCAATCACTTACCAGCTGTTGTTTCAAACCATTTTTGCATATGAATATATTGTATTATTTGTATTCGCCATTCTATGATTGTTACAAAAAACGTTACATTTTAGTCATATTGAGAGGGTTAAATAGATTATACGGCGTTCAATCTAATCTGATGAGATTAGGGAGCAGACTTACATTTTAAAAACTTATTTAAGTATTCAAAATGTTAAAATCAACATTTTTCCATGTTACAGGTCGGAGGATTTTACTGTCCATTCTTGGTCATGGGAACGTTTGTTATTTTAAGTGGAGGGTTGGTAGTAGCCACCCTACCTGTTGAGCAGAAGGAAACGACTGGGGATCATCCAAGTACGTTAAAAGAAATTATTGTTATATTCTCACAATCTGTATGATGTATGATGAATAATAAAATGAAATGAAATAATAAAAGCAGTGTTCAATTTTGCTCGTACCATGCAAGACTTTCACATTATAACTATATTGTTTTTCTTAAGTTTCATTTGTGCTTGACAAACGTGTGTAAATATATTGATTCACTCACAATTTATGTAGGAAAGTATTTTATTGTCATTATTAATACAAAAGTCATTAATTATGATGAGAACGACGATTTTTTTTTATCAAATAAAAAATGTTACAACAAAGGCCGGCATTCACTTCATAATCATCTCAATGTAAGTGTTTAATTACTTTGTCCAATTATACATTATTGTTATTGTAATATTATTATTTCAAAACTGTTTTTTTATGGTATTGATTATAATTTTTCACAGTTTTTATATTAATAAGAAATTCACTAAATGCAAAGTAAAATAATACTCTTAGCTTATCAAACAATGTAGGTAAGATTCAAAGTTTACGTAAAAAGTACCCTAACTGCGTGTTGAAATAAACACATTTATTCTGTTCTTCATACTTTATTTATTGCTGTTCTAAACTTTCTGATTGTTTCTTTTCATCTTGTTTATGTCTTCAGGTTCAATCACATCTGTCATGAAGATTCTACCAGTGGCTCTCGATGCGTTCTCTATGGTAGTTGAGGCTATAACTATGGGGTTCTTAACGGCCACACTTGAGCCTCACGTACGACAGGTAAGTCTTTTACAACGATCATACGCAGAGGTAAGTATTTTTGGAACAACGAAATTTAACAAATTAATTATTGAATGAAATTTTAAATTTTTTAAGTTTAGAATTATTTTATCAGGAAATCCTTACTTTAATTAAACTGTCAATTAATTGACGTTTAATACCTTTTTACACCATAAGGTTAGTATGTTGATTATTGTGCCCAGGAAATAAATCCAGGTAGATTTATGTGTGGATTTACCTAGGCAATAAGTGAAATTAACTTTAAAGTGAAATTTTAAATTAAATAAAAATTTGATTTTTTTTACGTCAACCATTTTCAATAAAAAAAATGAAGCACCAAGTAGGACTGTTAGAATGGATACAAAATAAGAAATTTTGGTTAGGCGCATTTAAAAATATATTAATATTTAATAATTTTACTAATATGTTGTGTATTGTTTCAGTTCCTTCTAAATCCAACTGCAATAGGAGCGTTGTTTATCATAGGTGGGGTGGTGTACGCAATGTGTTCAGCTATAGTGGGAGTCATGTGTGATAAACATTTCAACACGAAGATCATGATCATTGTCGGGAGCGTGTTGTCAATAGTCAGTTTCGTTCTTATTGGTCCGCTGCCTTTCACACCTTGGGAAGCGTAAGAATATTCTACAAATATGTTTCTCAATGTCATTAATCGGGGAAAACTCCCGTAGGTGTAATTGCCTAATCCATCTCAGCCGGGTATCGAACCCGGGTCTCCCAATTGCCGGTCGGGTGATTTACCTCTAGTCTACCGAGACGGTTAACTTTACAACGTGTGGATTGGGAAGACCAGAGATCGATACTTGCCTGAGATGGATTTTCGAATTTCTGGATTGATTTCCATTTAATCTTTATTTTTGTTTATTAAACGTCTATCTTTCAAAGGTTATGGTTTTTTATATTTTATATATTTTACAATTTATATATTTTATAGGGTTTTTAGCGTTTTGAGGTTTTTGATGCTACAAAATGCTAATTTTACTAAAAATAATGTTTGTAATTGCCTATTGAGAACTAGTTTAGAATTGTATTCTAGCGTTTTATGTGACTATATTGAATTGAAATGCTCATATAATTCATTATTTTACGATTAGAAGTGTAAGAAACATCCTACATTTAGGGGTTTGGAGGATAGGAAAACAATTGATGCTACAAAATGATAAATTTGTCAAAATTAATACTAAATATTCTAAATATTAATGTAAAAAAAAAACGTATCTCTAGTTATAACTGATTTGCGGAAGAAGACAATAAATGCACAACACAATAATTTCAAAAATTTCAAAGATGTATGCTTTTAAATGTTATGTATGTATGTTGTTTTATATTCAAGGTAGAAACACTGTGTTAGGTCTAGGTAACATCATATTTGAAATGAGTCTGTGAATTTAAAGGAATCAAAATGGATTGAATTAATTAACAACCCAAACGAAAAATGATTACACTTTGAAATAAAACAAGTTTTGAGTGAATTGTAAACAGTAAACGTAACATTCATAGTAATAGTGTACTCTCTAAATCTGATTCTCAGTGAGGGACTCGAATTTAACACGGACCGATCCAGCTTTGTGGGCCCTGACGCTATCAGTGTGTGAACGATAGTCAACCCGAGAGCTGTATTGAATTGATGAAATACTAATTGGATACAATAAAACACAAAGTCACCGTAAACACGTACTCAACCGAAGTATTGATGGAATCAAGGTCCAGGTTAAACGTTAACACAATTCTGCCTTGAGCAGGAACCGAACATGGAACCTCTGAAAACAAAGCACGGAATCTTATTTAGCCGAGCTCGTTTAACCGGTTCCCACTCGAACACCGAAGTTAAGCAGAATCGGGCATGGTCAGGGGTAGAGTGGGTGACCGCTCTGCCCTGAAACTCACGTATACCGCTGGTTAGAGCAGATGGAGGGTTCGAAAGCTAGTGTAACGGCTTCGTTCTCCTCGACGTCTGCTCGGCAGTCCGAGTTAGTGGAGGAACCTATATGACTGTCAAAGTTACACCGTCCTTTCTGATGGGACGTTAAGCCGTTGGTCTCCTTGGTACTTTTCGAAAGGAGAAGGCTACGTGCCGGTACCGGGTTTCCCCTCCTCCCTTCTGTTCATACTTCATCACTACTCATCGTCTCGATTATCCAAAGTGCATAAATATGAGACGTTAAGCAATATCCAATCAATCAATCAATTACTTGTCAAATTACAAAATATTTTTATTACAGATCGATGACATTTGTTTACGTTGGACTTTCTATTTACGGAATCGGAATGTCACTCATATACGTACCAGCATTCGTAGATTCTGTCAACTCTGCCATGTAAGTACATTAAACATTTATTCTGTACAAACTTATTCTTAAGGTCAATAGTAGTTTTTTTCTGAAATAAGTACGTTGAATTTGACTCATTTTATGGTAACAATTTCCTGTTTCGAATTAGTTATAGTTGGGCAACAAATTCAGTACGTGAAATGGACTATGTTATTTTTTATTTATCTGAAAACACATCATACAAAATTAATGTACATTAGTTTTATCTGGTGGTTATGTAGAATAATATTACTAATAAAACAGTTCAAAAATACTTAAATACATTTTGATATTAAAAATTTTTCACATAACTTTTAAGAGGCTACAATAGCAGGGATTTTTTTCTGGAACTCTTCCTGAAGCCAGTTGTATCAGATTGTTACCACACTTTGCACACATGTTGTGGTCATGTGTATGCACTAAACAGTCTTGTATAGAGGCACATTAAAAAAAAATCGCAAGAAATCCAAATAAATTAAATGGATTTTCAGGGTTTTGGATTTTTGTAACTTGTAAATTTCGGAATTTATTTGTGCGTAATGCGCAATAATTTTCAGTAATCTTTGACTATACAAGAGTGAGCATTCCCTTGCTTGACAATTACACAAAATTGCATATCAATCTAATGACAGCAATCCCAATCAAATGTTGTTCTGTTGCAAATGGACATTTTTTCAAGTATGTATTAACATTATTTAACTATTAAATTTACAATTATGATATCCCCATTTCCTTATAAATCCCAGTTTTTAATTTATTTATTCTATTAATATTATTAATTTTATTAATTTACTCAACCAGCGATCGAACCCTCTGTTATCAAATCGTAAAAAGGTTATTATGATTCTCTTACATTCTAGACAATATGGCCAACCTGATGACATCAGCACTTACGCCCTCTTATCAGGGCTGTACGGTTCGTCGGTTGCCCTGGGGGCGTTCATAGGCCCATCCACAGCTGGGATCTTGTTTGACAATGTCGGATTCCGTAAGGGATCCCTGTTTGTGATCGCTGCACATTCGCTGGTGGTAAGGAGGTGTTTACATCTTACACCTATGCACCATTTCTTAAATCTTTATTTGGCACATTTCGACCAAATTTGTGTACAGAATATGGTTATAATATGGTAATTATTATGGTCAATTCGTTTTTTGTTGTTAAAAAAAAAATTATAAATTCAAACCATCGAATTTGTAAATTTGAATAGATTTTTCTAAAGGTTTCCATCGATTGAATATTATTAAACTGTTTATTAAAAATGAAACTATATAACAGGTAGGAACGTTATAAATACAAATCATTGGACTTTCCACTGTAAATAATATCTTTATTTAAAATGTGATTCGTTCCACTGTAATTAATATCTTTATTTTAAATGTGATTCGTACAAATAAAGATATTAATAACAGTGGAAAGTCCAATGATTTGTATTTAACAAATTATTACATTGATCAAAATTTATTTTTGCAATAATTATTATTAGTTACATAGTATATTGATTTGTCTCCCACGACAAATTAGTCATGATATTTTAGAGCAAAGCACTAAATACGATTTTTTAAATTTGTTATATAAATCAATCTCATAAAATAAAGCCTACTTTAATAATATTTATTTAAGTAAGATTTTATATATATTTTTTATTATTTACCTCTAAATATAGTAGTAGCTAGACGTTCAGACTTTGATGTATACAAAAAAGTTTACATAATAAAGTAGGCGAGTAAATTGTACCTCAAAGCATGACAAAATTACGTTTAACCAAGATAAAATCCATTAAATTTAATCTCTGGATTCAGTTGTATACTCATAATTCTATTATTTTTGTCTCTTCTTGTCTACAGATTGTGGCTATGACTTCATTCCTCTGCTTTGAAAAGCGTTATAAACTGAGACAAAATGATCGTCATAATGGACGCAACAACGTAATTGAAGACGCTAATAATTTGAATGTAAACGAGGGATAATGGCAAATTTACCAACAAATGGATATTTTAAAATGTATTTATTGAATACCTAGCCAGCGGTTTAGCCGAGGCCGTTTAGCCGGTTCCCACTCGAACACCGAAGTTAAGCAACCTACGGGCGTGGTCAGGGGTAGAGTGGGTGACCGCTCTGCCCTGAAACACGTATACCGCTGGTTAGAGCAGATGGAGGGTTCGAGAGCTAGTGTAACGGCTTCGTTCTCCTCAATGTCTGCTCGGCAGTCCGGGTAACACATGACTCACTCACTCGTCTAACGACGACTTTGGCGTTTTCCTAGTCTAGTTGACAAAGGCGCCTTTGTTCCCGGAAAAGATTTTGTAATATTTGGATTGTATTTACAAAATTATTAAACATGTTTTGAAATGCATATAACGCAGTGTGGTCTATCATCTGCGAAATACGTGTAAAGATTGCAAGGTTTACTCAATCTCCCAGTGGACTTTGTGGGTACCTTGAGCGTGCAAGATTCGACACACCTTGGTCACTGCATGCAATTTTGCATTTTGCAATTTTCACAGCCTAATAAAAAACAAATAAAATATAGTATAAACGGTCAGCAGCTATTAGGTTTTTCTTGTTTGTTGTTATACTCTGGATGTTAAGAATATTTTAATATTCCGAATTATATTAGTTATAATATATAATATATTATTGAAATATGTAATAAGATACTTTTGTACCTTATTAGCCAGTTATTATTTTTTTTATTAGCCTTTTGTTTTTATATATACATGTCATCTGCTCTGAGATAGATAAATTATTACGTTTCTTATGTGCAGATCGTTGTGCTACTTTATAAATTGCAATCTCTATTTCCCAATAAAAACAACATTCATCAATGCGTATAATAATAATAGATATCTTATTTACTTTACTTCATTGTTTGATTAAAGATATGAGGAATGCTATGTGTTATTATGCTTTATTCGCAGTTTAATCTTGGTTGTTGTAATATGTTATTTTCACAAAATTTATAAATTTAAGATCTCAATTATATGACATAAGCCATGTTGTATCATTGGAAGTACCGTACAATACTTGTTTATTGGGATTGCCAATATTTACAAGTAATCTCAAAACGAAAACATTATCTTAAATGCATCCTATCAAATAGACTATTTAATTTAATTTACAAAAGTTCTTTATGCCTGTTTTTGCACCCTCTTCCAGGGCTTGTGGAACTGTGTCCACTAAAACCTTGTCCCTAGTTTCTGGTAGCAACATTGTGAGTAGTCCAGTTATCAGGGACATAACGCCACACAAAGTGCTTGGGAGAAACCAGACAACTTTGCCCTAGAAACAGAAGTAAAACAGACAGAGTTATTATTTAGCATTCAATAATTGATAGATTTATGCCCTAACTATCGATAGACAACCACCATTCAATTTGACGCAGGTAGAACTGAGTTATAAACTAGAGTTACTAGACCTACAAGACTTACAATACTTACTAAACTTACAAGACATACTAAACTCACTAGACTTACAAAACTTACTGGACTTTCTAGACAAACAAGACTTACTAAACTTACTGGACTTTCTAGACATACAAGACTTACTAAACTCACTAGACTTAAAAAACTTACTGGACTTTCTAGACATACAAGACTTATTAGACTAACAAATTTACTGGACTTTCTAACAAGACCTACTAAACTTACTGGACTTTCTATACATACAAGAATAACAAAACTCACAAGACTTCCTAAACTTGCATCGTTGTCAGTATGACTTACCAGAAAATCGACAAAATACGCTGCCGATATCGACCCCGCATTGGCGACCATGGAACTAGTTCCCACTCCCGAGTTTCTTATCTCTGTTGGGAACAGCTCGGAAGTGTAGAGGATGATGACAGCGTAGACAGAACCGATGCACAACCTTCCAATCATCGCCACACCCATGATGACATATGGACTGTCTGTAATTAGATAGATATGATTAGATAAGCGAAACGAAGACTTCAATTTCACTGACCCCTCAAAAAATTTAGCTCCAATGTTTTTTTTTGTTTGTTTTTCTGTCTGTATGTTCGCTCTCTTTCGAGTAAACGGCTTACGCGATCTTGATGAAAATTGGAGGGGACCTTCGAAATTTTTAAACTTAGACTTGCAACGTTTTTGGGTACAATCGAAGAAATATTTCTCATGAATATCGTACTTTTACGTTTTTTTTTCGATTTTTAGTGCGATATTTTCGTGATATTTGGGCCGATTTTTACCAAACGAGTAGGGCTACAACGTTAATATTTTATATGGACATTAAGGTAATGGTAATGTATTGCATTCTGAAAGAAAAAGTTGAAAACGTTAGCCAGAATCCATAGAATAAAGGTTTTAATATGAATTTTTTGAGGTTTATAATAACAATAAACAAGTAACAATAGAAACTTGACAACAATCACCTAAAATACATTCAAAAAGCACTTGCAAAGGAAAAGTGTTCTCACGCAAACTAAAAACTTACAAAAAAGCTCATCCATCAACGCGACTAAAAAAAGCGTTTGCGAAGCTTCCTAGTATTTAATAATGAAGCAATAAGTACTCCCTATTCTACAATCAATATTGGACGATCATGCATATTCCCCATTGCATCACGGCGGTTTCTAGCAATACCTCGCGGGATCACAGGAATGACCAGCATGGCGCCAGCAGAGACGAAGAGCATGAGTCCACAGCAGAGTCGACGTCCAATGACCTTGAGAATAGGGACAGGCAGGACGTAGCTGACAGCCTCAACAGCACCAGCTATAGCGATGTAGTAGTACCTGAAGAAACACAATATGTCATCGGATTGTTTGTTGGTGCAAGAGGGACAATCCCAAAGTTCTGTGTTGATTTTTGCAATACATTTAAATTAGGCAGAACTTTGATTCAAGAGGTTTCAATGGTGGCATTAAAAGGTTCCATTGCTATTCTTAGGAATACCCTTTATGGTCTAAACATATAATTTTTTATTGTTTTATTATTATTATTGCTCATTTCTTGTATTTTGAATTTAAATTTTAAACCTCTTTTAAATTGTTATTAATCAATTAATGTTATTTTTATTCTGTGTCCTTGTGACAATTGTAGTACAACAGAGTTTTGTCTTGTTAAAATAAAAGTTCTCTCTCTCACATTTATACTTTTTAGATACATATTTACACTTAAGAAAATATATGAAAGTAGGATTGAAGAAGGAAGAAGAAGACGGGGAAGACCAAGGAAGAGATGGAAGGACATCATAGCAGGAGACTTGGAGGCAAGAGGAGAGAGCTGGGAATTGTAGGAGGATGGAAAGAAGTGTAAAAATTTGGTTGCAAACCCCAAGCTGACCCTGCCAGAAGCAGGAAACGGCGATGGATAATGATGTTGAGTGATGATGATGAGATACATATTTCGCATAACTGTGCTTAACGCATAACGCGCTTTCTCTAACCTAGACGATGGGCTATGTGATATATGTGGTGATATGTGAATACTTATGAACCTATAGGGGGAAAGAGGTTGAATGGGGAATTGGTGGATCTTTATCTATTTCCCTCGTTTTTTACGATTAAGCTGGCTTTACACTTGGAAGTTAAAAAAGTTAAAGAAAAAAAAAAGTGAGGAGTAAGAGTAACTTTTCGAAGCCTTTCACTGGAAACTCTTTGAGCGCGATGACAAAAGTGTGTGCGTGGTGTTGTATTCAAAGGGTACGTTCTTAACTCGGCTATTCTTAGCTCGCCTACATCAATTAGTAGTGGTATTTCAGGTGTAATTGCCCGCTTCCAAGAACCACGTATCTACTTTAATTGGTCATAGGAGGGGTTTTCTTGACTCGCCTACGCCAATGGCAGCGAGCCTTTCGAATGGTTATGCGAGACCGGCAAGTTTGAATTATTCCGAAATTTAACGTTGACAGGGCACTTCCCACACAGAATTTTGCTCGAAACGTTGCTCACTTTGTGCCTTTTTTAATATATGTTTTATTTAATACAAGGTTGTCTTAAAGTGCAATGGTATATCCATACAAAAAAAATATTATCTTAAATGTTATGAAATAATAAGAATATTAGATTATGTAATCCATTTTCTTATTGTGATTTACGCCTTGACTTGAAGAAGTAAACTAGATGTAGTCACGTCAAGATTATAATAAGTAATTTTAATAAACATATTTATTGGTATAGCGAACATAGACGATGGAAACACTGGTGAGATATTTGTAAAGGGATATAATTTTTTTATATATTCTGATTATTCAAATAACAATTGGGTTATATTTAGTTCAAATATACATATGTACACACATATTAACATTTTTATTATTAACATATCAAGCTTAAAATGTTTTTGTCTATAATCGCTTGTCGAAAAAGATAGGGCAACAGACAAAGATATCAAAGTAAACACTTTAAATAACTTTAAAATAGTTAAAATTACATTAAATACTGCATCCTTTATTCACTCATACAGTGCGCGTACATTTGAGCATACTTGGTAAAAGAGAACTTTAAAAAGATTCAATTAATCAATAAATAACGTTTATGAAGTTCAAGTTTCTTTTTATATCTTGAACAATAAAATGTTCAAGTTCCTCATAAAAGAAAGTAAAGCTCTCTTAAAAAAATCCCTTAAAATGTTAACTTATCACTTAATGGTTCCTCAACACTAAAAAGGATCGCGCTCCTTAAAATGTTACAGAAAAATGGAACTCGTTAATTTTAAAAGTTCCTTCCCCAAGTATGCACTTGAGCCTCTTAACAACATTATCACTCCACCTTCACATCCTTGAGGATGTACTAAACTGCATCATAATAGGCGAGTCACCAATTTGTAGCCATAATTTTAAATTTTGTAGTCTATTTGGATGAGCGTAGCGAGCGTAGCGAGCGAAGCGAAGATTCCATTTCACTACACTGGAGAAAAAAATCCGCAATGTTTTTTTTTTTTTTTTTTTTTTTTTTTTTTTTTTCTGTTTGTATTATTGTGTGTTTGTTAACACGATTCCGGCTAAACCGATACTCCAATTGCGATGAAATTTTATGGAGACCTTCGAAATCTCTGAACTTAGAACTGCCACGTTTTTGAGCGCAATCGGAAAATTATTTCTCATGAAAATCGCCATTTTACGAATTTTTTCGACTTTTCAAATAGTTCTTCGACTTATAACACCTACATGCTTAATTCGATTGTGATGGTTTTTTCACAGAACCTTAATTTTATGAATTAAGATATTCGTGTGAAATTTGAGCGCAATCGAAAAATTATTTCTCATGAAAATCGAAATTTTACAGGTTTTTTCTTTTTTTAAACAAGTCTTTGACTTAGAACACCTACATGCTTTATCCTATTGTAATGAATTTTTCACAGAACCTTAATTTTATGAATTAATATATTTTGTAAAATTTGAGCGCAATCGAATAATTATTTCTTATGAAAATCGCAATTTTACGATTTTTTTCTTTTTTTAAAATTTAAAAAATTATAAAATAATTAATTAATTAAATAATTTATAAAAAATAATGAATAATTAATGTTAATTTTGTATTTTTTTAATTTGATTTAAAAAAATTATTCGACTTTGTAATAATTTTGTCACAGAACAACAGAAAATCCTCATAACACAATCATGGCAGCTCAATGCACCAATTACGCTCATCCAACAACGCGGCGGGACTTAAGCGTTTTCCTAGTGTTAATATTTGGGTACTTGATACTGGGCGCGTTGGGCAGTTCCCCTTGACGGTGATGATTGCCTGGCGCATCGAAGAGAGATGTGTCATATTGGAGTCCTAAATTCTGTCCGGGAAGTGCCATGTCAACGTTAAATTTCGGAACAATTCAAACTTGCCGGTCAGGTCGCATAACCATTTGAAAGGCTCCCTGCCATTGGCGTAGGCGAGTCAAGAAAACCCCTCCTACGACCAATTAAAGTAGATACGTGGTTCTTGGAAGACGGCAATTACACCTGAAATACCACTACTATTTGATGTAGGCGAGCTAAGAATAGCCGAATTAAGACTAAGCCATTCAAAGGCAACAGTGACCAATCGCGATCAACTCTTCAAGGTCACTTTTCTCTCCATTTCTCTCTTGTCGAGCAGCGTCCGACAAGTTGGGAGACTTTTCACTTTTTACTCTTCAACTTTCAAGCGTAAAGCCCGCTTTTAGCAGAGCCATGCTCTGGACCTAATTCTACCCCGGGCCCAATAGGCCAAGCAAAAAGGGTTGCTTTTCTGCAAAAATTCCGAGCAAGCTGATTTTTTTAACAGACCTTCCTGAAAGCGTCTTTAACAAAGGGGAAAATCAGACTGGAGCGTTGGCCGCCATCTTGGAAAATGTCTGCAAAATAGGGGTTGTGTTTGTATATCTTCAAAATGGCGTAAAGTAGACCAAAAGTTTCATCGAAAAAATATTTCTCAAATAATTCCCTACGAAAATGGTGTCTACCATATTTTCGGTAGAGACAAGGTCACAAAATCATGGTTTATATGCTGCTCATTGGAGTACCAGCTGATTTGCTCATTTTCGCGCCCAGTATCAAGCAATGCTCGATTAATCCGGGAGAAATCGATTTAAACACAAACGGACTTTTGTACAGTGGTCACGAAAGCTACCATTAGTATTTAAAAAAATCAGGTCTGCAAAATTAAATGTTTGAAGATATACAAAGTTAACCACTTTTGTTCAGACATTTTCCAAGATGGCGCCCAACGCTCCAGTCCGATTTTTTTAGAGTTTTTTTTTTGTTAATTCAGGTTGCCCGGAATTTTTCTTCTAAATCGTCCCAATGGTCCATCGTTGCTTGGCCTACGTTAAGCCGGAGGAGATATAGAGATGATGCTATATCAAGGAAACAGTGGTGTCAGCAAACTGTACTTACTTATTGGAGCTGAAGTTGTCCGAACTGAGCGTCAGCGCGTAGTAAGTCAGCGTTATTACTATCCATGCGGTCCAACAGATGAGTGTCCTCCATCTCATCTCTGCCGCTTGGAAGAGGAGAGAAAACTTGGACATCGAATTCACGCATTTTTGCTTTATGGACAGTTCCGGCTCTTGAGTTACCTAGTCATTAAAAGCAAAATTATTTTATTTGGAGCGGTGTATTTTATTTTATTTGAATTTAATTTCAGTCCACTGACATGTACAAAGCAAATATAAACAAATACATAATACATGGCAGTTATGATACAACACAATAAGAAAAATTTATAGAGAAACAATACAAAATATGAATGATACAATATACATACAATAATATACAAACCAAGTTCAAGTGGTACATGAAATTCTATTCTGTATATTAAACTTTTATAGATTTATAATTTTGTGGGAGATAGTTGGATGAGCGTAGCGAGCGAAGCGAAGATTCCATTTCACTACACTGGAGAAAAAAATCCGGAATGTTTTTCTTTTTTTTTTTTTTTTTCTGTTTGTATTATTGTGTGTTTGTTAACACGATTCCGGCTAAACCGATACTCCAATTGTGATGAAATTTTATGGAGGCCTTCGAAATCTCTGAACTTAGAACTGCCACGTTTTTGAGCGCAATCGAAAATTTTTTTCTTATGAAAATTGCAATTTTACGATTTTTTTCTTTTTTTAAAATTACGATTAATAAAAAAATTAAGTACATTTTTAAGTTTATTTAATTTAATTTAAAAAAAATCTTCGACTTGGTAATAATTTTTCACAGAACAACAGAAAATCCGCATAACACAATGGCAGCTCAATGCACCAATATTACGCTCATCCAACAACGCGGCGGGACTTAAGCGTTTTCCTAGTAATTGTAAGCTGTAGTATACGGCATTTACAGTTATATTTAGCAAAGCCAAAGTTTGCTTAAAATCGTCAAAATCATTAAATAATTTTTAGAATAATTGTAGTAATTTTTTTTTAATGAAAACAAAATAAAATGCCAAAGTTCACAACAATCGAGGAAATTGATTGGTTGATTGATTTACTTTATTTGTATATATTGCTACTACGGGTCCCATAATAATTTTTTCCATGATTTATAAAATGTGAATAGACCTACTTGATCTCATAGTTTGAACCTTTATAAAAGTTCACTCAAAATGTAAATATGTTTCTAACCATTTAGCCGGAAAAAATATAAATATATATATACTTACTTACTATATACTTTGTCTCCCGAGCACTAGAGTTGGGAGGGAAAGCCCTCTTTAGTCGTTCCGATAGGTAAAATTATTCGCTCAAACGGGGTGGCAAAGGTTCACGCATACCATTCGATTCCCAACACCCACAGCTATCATTTTAAGCTTGATTAACTCAACATTTCGTTCGCCTTCATAGCGTCGCGACGCTATGAACACGACCGACGCTCAATTTTTTCGTCCGCGCAGTGACAACTTAAATATTAAATTTCTTTGTTATAAATGCACTTACAGACATCATCTTTACGTCCATGTTTTCACCATTAATTACGTTTTAATATAGTGTACTTGTTATACGTCCAAATACATAAATATAGTCTGTTTCATGAGCAAATAGACCTCAAGATGCGTTTTTTTAAGAATACGCACTGCTTTCGTTTGATGGCAAAGGTAGAGTTTTTTCAAAAATGATTATTCAAATGCTCAATGTAATAGTTAATGATGTTGGCAACAAAATGGCTATCTTGAATTTGGCCATAAATATTACAGATACACTGTAAATAATAAAATACCTAAAGCTGCGCGCGGCACCCGAGTCTGGAAAAACGTACTATATCACTGTAAATTTCCTTCTAATTAAAGTTAATTCATTATTTTTCACTATTGAACGCAATTAAAGCAAATCAGGATTAGGATAAAATGTAATTCAAACAAAAAGTACAGTCAGTTTCCAAAAGTGGGTCCCTGCTATATATTTTTAAGAAAATGAACGTTTGTAAAGAACTTGTCCAGTGGATATGCTTTTAGTTGTATATTAGATATAAAATAATCCCCTATCTGGGATAAAACATAACATGATATACTTTTTTGGTGATTATGGCTATGCAACTAGTTGAATTCCTGAAAAAAAATATGTGTCAAAACGGGTGACACTCATATTTTTATTTCACACTTTCCCACTTCAATGCCGATTACTTACTTTAAGCATAGCGTTTAAGCGTTTAAAATATTATTCTGAGAGTATCTTACCCAAGCAAAAGCATTGTTACAGGGAAATATTAAGAATATGTAGGTATAGACTGTTCCAAAAAGTGGGTCCCTAAATGTATAATTAGTAAATAAATTAATATTTATATAAAATTGTATAAATTGTGCATTTGTCATTACAACAATTACACCATGTCCATGTACATTGTTTAGCCATTAATATACCATTACATTAAGACACAATATAATAGTAGACATAAAGGCAATATAACTGTAAAATAAAAAATAGAAACCCTCCAAACAGTAAATGCAGATTGCTGCATGCAGCTTTCAGGTTCGAGTGCATAATGCCAAATCATACCGTTATTTATCATTTTTATGAATATTTAGTAATTATTGTTGCTAAAAAAAGAAATGACGCAAACGTAATTATTTATAAGATAAATAATAAATAAAGAAGTCCAGTCTGTTCACAATATGTGTTTGTCAGAGAACTCATTTTGCTTCAAACATTGTTATATAATGTCTATCTCTAGTCAAAATCCCTGCAGTAGCCTATAGCATAGACATTTTGTAAGAAAAGGATATGCATATTATTTCGATACGTGAAATGTATAATATAAAATTAAAAAAATATATTTTCAATCACGTCTGAGTCGATGTTTTCTTCGTTCTCATCCTCTTGTACTGACATCAGAATTTGTACAAGTCTGTATTTTGCACTTGTCGGTACGACGAAGATAATTACGCAATCAAACATGACTATGGAAGACATTGGCGTGAACAATTGCATACTAAGAGTTACAGCACATCAGTTGGAGCTGGTTCAATGCTCAACCATATCTCAAGAACCGGCTTAGCTTCTGAAATCGTTGATATCTTCCATCCATGCAACTCTGGAGGAGGTATTTTTGAAAAGGATTCCATGGCTCATTTCCCTATATCAGACTGAGTGTTTGCACGGTTGATGTATATATGAAGTGCGTCCTTACAAGGTGGGAGAAAAGTATGTTCTATAGTGCCCCTTTTCGTGCAGAACAACGAACAATGAATAGCGCAAATCGTTTTATTTGTTATGCTATCTCCTCCATAAATATTACACACAAACTCTTCTACACCATCCATTGTTTCTATTCTACAATTCTTCGAAAATTGTGGAACTGAATGTTATCGGTACACTAGACTGTATTGACAACGTACCAGATCCTTTATCGTAGCAAGAAGAAGCTTATACTAGAATTATACTTCATGCTAATCACGCGACAGGAGCGGGATATGAAGACTTTGTTATTATTTGTGACGACACGGATGTCGCCATATTGATCCTCTTCCATTTGCCATCAATCAACCAAAAGGTTAACTACACTGATGTTCACTGATGTCCAAGGAGCACTTGTGGCAGAACCTATAACATGTGCCATATTAGTTTTGTGACATCAGCAAGGCTCTTCGAGGCACGAGATTTCTTCATGGATTTTAAGTGTTTTAGCAAAATGTTTGTTAGTGTCGACGCCGTTTCTTCTTGATGAATGTAATTATGACGACGATAAAAAATAATTAATAAATACATAAATAAAATATAATGTACAAATAAAAATAAACATTGTTTGTAATTTGTCTGCAATTAAAAACTAACCTTGTAGCCTATTTTTGTTCAAGAAATCTCTTATCTTACAAACGGGCACTCTTCAACGGCGAAAATTTGGAAGACATGAAATCTTACATAGTACGCTATGGGGCAGAAACATGCAACACACTTCTCGGGATGCACGCATTATCTTGATGTTATACATGTTAGCGCTTTTGAAGGAAAAGGAAAGATAGCTGCAGCAAAAATAATACTCGGACAAACTTTTGATGTGAATCCCGAAACAATGGATGGTGTAGAAGAGTTTGTGTATAAACTTTATGAAGGAGAAAGCATAACAAAAGTAAACGATTAGCGCTATTCGTTGTTCTGCACGAAAAGGGGAACCATAGAATCTACCGTTGTCCCTCCTTGTAAAGACGCACTTCATAAACACATCAAACGTGCAAACTATCAGTCAGATATATGGAAAAGAGCCTTGGAATCCTTTCCAGGAATAAATCCTCCAGAGTTACATGATGGAGATATCAACCATTTCTGAAGCCTCGCCGGTTCAATTTGACTAGAGATAGCCATTATATAAAACTAGGAAAACGCTTAAGTCCCGACGCGTTGTTGGATGAGCGTAATTAGAGGACCTGGATCTTATTAATTACAGAAGATAAGCGGCGTTAAGCGTAATTGGTGCATTGAGTTGCCAAGATTTATGCGGATTTTCTGTTGTTCTGTGAAAGAATCATTACTTAATTGAAGATTTTTTTAAAAATTAATTTAAATTAAATAAAAAATAAACTCTTATTTTTAATTTTTTTAATTAATCGTCGTTTAAAAAAGAAAAAATCGTAAAATTTTGATTTTCATAAGAAATAATTATTCGATGGTGCTCAAATTTCATACGAATATATTAATTCATAAAATTAAGATTCTGTGAAAAAATCATTACAATCGGATAAAGCATGTAGGTGTTATAAGTCAAAGAATTGTTTAAACAAAGAAAAAACCCGTAAACTTTCGATTTTCTTGAGAAATAATTTTTCGATCGCGCTCAAATTTCACATGAGTACCTAAATTCATAAAATTAAGGTTCTGTGAAAAAATCATTAAAATCCGACAAAGCATGTAGGTGTTATATAAGTCGAAGAAATTTTCAAAAAATCGAAAAAAATCGTAAAATTGCGATTTTCATCAGAAATAATTTTTCGATTGCTCTCAAAAACGTGGCAGTTCTTTCGTTCAGAGATTTCGAAGGTCTCCATAAAATTTCATTGCAATCGGATTATCGGTTTAGCCGGAATCGTGCTAACAGACACACAAAAATACAAAAAAAAAAAAAAAAAAAAAAAAAAAAAATACGGAATTTTTTTCTCCAGTGTAATGAAATGGAATCTTCGCTTCGCTCGCTACGCTCGCTTCGCTCATCCAACAATGTTTGAAGCAAAATGAGTTCTCTGCAAACGAATACTGTGAACAAACTGTACTTCTTTATTTATTAACTTTCTTAAAAATTACGTTTTGCGTAATTTCTTACTGTGAAACAATAATCACCTAAATTAATTAATTAATTAATTAATATCGAGCCCAATTTCCAACTAAGTCGGGTAGGGGGTGGGACGTTCCCACCACATTCTTGGCTCCCCGGGCTTATCCATGGGCTAGCCATGCCTGGCGCTTCTTCCACATAATCTATTCTTCCTCTGCATCATCTTTCTTCCTCGTCACTGTCTTCTTCCTCAGGGACCTCCACCAGTTTTTGCCATATTTTTTCGTTCTTTCCGTTCATTTTCCTGGTTAATCCTTTCCCAAGCTGCATTTCTCCTTTTGAAATCCATTGCTATAATGTCTTCCCATCTCAGTCTGGGCCTCCCTCTTTTTCTCTGTTAGTTTCCTGCGTCTTGTTCATATTGCATCTTCGGAATCCTGTTGTTTTGCATGCTCTTCATGTGTCCAAACCACCTCAGCCTTTCTTTCCCTAGCTTAAAGTTTAAACTCTCTACTCTTAGTTCTTTCCTATAATCTTCGTGCTCCTCATCTTATCAATCTTCGTAACTCCCGTTACACTCCTTAAAAATTGCAATTCCGCACCTTCAATTTGTTTTTCTTCTTTACCCCCAACTGGCCATGTCACTGCACCATATGTGAGTACCGGTACAAAATATGCTTTGTATATTAAAAGTTTAAAAAATATTTTTAATATCCGGTAAGTAACGGTACGATTTATCATTATGCACTCGAGCCTTGAAGCTGCATGCAGCAATCTGCATTTACTGTTTGGAGGGTTTCTATTTTTATTTGACAGTTATTTTGCCTTTTGTCTACTATTGATGTAATGACATTAATAGCTAAACAATGTACATGTACATGGTGTAATTGTCGTAATGACAAATGTACAATGAATACAATACTTATATAAATATTTATTAACTAGTTATACATTTAGGGACCCACTTTTTTGGAACAGTCTATAACTACATATTCTTTATATTTCCCTGTAACAATGCTTTTGCTGATGTAAGATACATCAAAATAAATGTTTTAAACGCTTAAACGCTATGCTTAAAGTAAGTAATTTGACATTGAAGTGGGGAAGCGTGAAAGAAAATATTGAGTGTCACACGCTGTGACATATATTTTTTCAGGAATTCAACTATTTGTACAGCTATAACCGCAAAGAATGGGTATCAGGTTATGTTTTATCCCAGCTAGGAGATAATTAAATCTAACATACAACTATAATCATATCCACTGGACAATTGTCCTTTGCAAACTGTCAATTTCTTAAAAATATGTAATGGGGACCCACTTTTGGAAACTGACTGTACTGTTTTGTTTGAATAACATTTATTCTAATCAGGATTTGCTTTAATTACGGTCAAGAGTGAAAAATAATGAATTAACTTTAATTAGAAGGAAATTTACAGTGATATAGTACGTTTTTCCCGACTCGAGTGCCGCGCGCAGCTTTAGGTATTTTATTATTTACAGTGTATCTGTAATATTTATGGCCAAATTCAAGATAGCCATTTTGTTGCTTACATCATTAACTATTATATTGAGCATTTGAATAATCATTTTTGAAAAAAACTCTACCTTTGCCATCAAACGAAAGCAGTGCGTATTCTTAAAAAAACGCATCTTGAGGTCTATTTGATCATGAAACGGACTGTATTTATGTTTTTGGACGTATAACAAGTACACTATATTAAAACGTGATTAATGGTGAAAACATTGACATAAAGATGATGTTTGTAAGTGCATTTATAACAAAGAAATTTAATATTTAAGTTGTCACTGTGCGGACGAAAAAATTGAGCGTCGGTCGTGTTCATAGCGTCGCGACGCTATGAAGGCGAACGAAATGTTGAGTTAATCAAGCTTAAAATGATAGCTGTGGGTGTTGGGAATCGAATGGTATATGTGAACCTTTGCCACTCCGATTGAGACAATTCTCGTGAATTTGGGGTCTATCGGAACGACTACTTACTGTTTGTGCTGACTGTGTGCCCCAGTATGAATGGTGTGTGAAGTAACCTTGCTGATGAAGACAACATGCATGCAGAATTAACTTCTTGCGTGGCCCTACCACAGGTTTGGTTATGTGTTGTGAGTTTTGTTTGCATGTAGCTAGCTGATTTTTAGTGAGCACCATCCGCCTGATGAGTCCCAGAAGGACGAAACGCGTTGTCATCAGCAGGTGAAAAGTTTTGTCGCCCCCAGCCCTTCAGGCTGGGTTTTATGTTCTCTATGCTTTCCCAACCTGTCAACCCTTCTCCAATCTATATATATATATATGGGTAGAGTCCTGTTTTTCATTTTACCACCATTGGCTATTTCGCCGCTCTTCATTCAAGCGGAATAAGCAGTCTTGTAGACCTGTCGACCCTTAATTCCCGTTGACGAGCGCCACAGACTTCGGTCAGCGTTGTCGTTAAGGAGGCTCCACTCCTTTCAACACAATAGAAAAGCAATTTAAATGTGTCGCGTTTGAAGCGAGTTCTATTTGGCAACATCTAGGCAGGTAGGTCCAACATTTTGACGAAGGTATAATTGGTACATGAGTCGGCCTCTTTGTAAATTTAGTTTCTTTGAGGGAAAAGCAGTGGTGGTAAAATGAAAATCCGGACTCTTAAACTCGCTTTCGCGCCAACTTTAGTTAATGGGACATTTGGCAGTTAACAAATAGCTATATTCACTCGGTCAGGAAGCATCCGACGTATTATGAAACTTTGCAAAGTTGTCTATAAAGCATAGATAACACAGACCTGCGGTCATAGATTTTTTATTTGTTTGTCTTAAGCCAGAAAAAAATCAGGACTATAGTCAATTTGAGAGTTTTTAACAAAATCAAAATTCGTGAAAACTAATCTATTTTTTATAAATTATTTTAAAACAAAATTTGGAAATGTGTTACTGCAGAGCCCTATATTTCCACATTCGTGATATATGTTCAAAATTTCAAACAATTGTCGTGTCAGTCGGCCGAGCGAATAGCAATTTGCCAAAAACGCATGTCCTATACTCTCTTATCTTCGTGAAATCAACGCACACGTCCAAAACAAGCTAGGCAAATAAGATTTTCAAAAACATTGAGACTTGTTCTTACATCCGGTACACTGGAGTCAGCAGGGGGTGTTCGGCGACCCCTGGTTGCCTTCCTCACGACGTTCCAGGCCTTCTTCCTCCGACCCTTGGATATCAGCCACCTCGGCGACTCGGGAAGGACGCTGGCGACAAACAATTTTTCGTTTATTTGGATTTAAGGACGCGTTAACCGTAAGGTCATAATTCACCACTCTAACCTAGGGGGGGAACCCATGCTGGTCAGAACCAGCCACGGGTAAGGGGAGGAAAGGGGGGGTTCTCACGTCGCGGTCGTCATTGTCTTTGTCAGCATTCGTGGTGTCATTGTCGTCATTGTCGTCGAGGGGTCGCCAAGGAATGGGGGCAGGGTCCCCGACGACGATTGCCAGAGCTCGCCTCTATTTTTGGGGAGTAAAATACTACCCTTCATACTAGCTGATGTTTGCGAGGTGGACTTTTTCTCTTGAATCGCCTTTTACAATTTTAGCAGAACCATGCTCTGGGCCAATTCTACCCCGGGCTCAGTCGGGAACAAATCAGAGACCTGACTTCCTATCCATGCTCAAGATACAAAGAAGTGTGCAGTGGATGTTAAACTAGAAAGAACCCGAAACTATACGTACTGGAAAAATCGTTGATTGATGCATTAAGGCTATTCGAGACGATATGTGGTGATAGATGAGGATGAAGTATGAACAGAAGGGAGGAGGGGAAACCCAACCGGCACGTAGCCTACTCCTTTCGAAAAGTACCAAAGGGGACCAACGGCTTTACGTCCCATCCGAAAGGACGGTGTAACCTTGACAGTCATATAGGTTCCTCCACTCACTCGGACTGCCGAGCAGACGTCAAGGAGAACGAAGCCGTTACACAACATCTACTCTAACCAGCGGTATACGTGAGATTCAGGGCAGAGCGTTCACCCACTCTCCCCCTGACCACGCCCGAGGTTGCTTAACTTCGGTGTTCGAGTTGAAACCGGCTAAGCGACCGCGGCTAAACCACTGGCTTGGAAGCTCGTTAAAGTCGAAAAACAAGAACAAAGTCCCAAATATCATATTTTCACTATCAAATACGTGTTCTATTAGTTTTATCGTATATAATAACATAGGCCTATAAGCTACACTGGGCTTACAGTGGGCTGATACTTACATGCAGATTACAATTAGAAGCAGTGACGGGGCACTGACAGCAAGTTGTATTTTCTGCCAGTCGTAAGCCAAGTAGTACGCAATCAGAGGAAGAGTCAGCATGCCGATAGGGTACGGCATGTTATAGAGGTTTCCCAGTAGTGTTCTGTGCTTGGCGTTGCATACTTCAGCCACTGAAATACAGAGCAAACATGTAACACGATTAGTTATCTCAACAGTATTTTTTTAAATTTAAAATTAATATTTGCATTCCTATTAATTGCAGGCCTACAACATTTGAACATGCTACATTTTAAAAATGATACGAGAATGACAGAAAGTCGAAGAGCATAATATGCCCCCTAGCACGTGAATACCTGTCATTGTCTCCCTCTAACAATATACAATAGTCAATAATATATAACAGTGACAAAGTGACAAAGTTAAATACAGTGTATATATATAATAAGTATAATAAATACATAAATGCAATATCAATATATATTTCAAATCACAAAAAATGATACAACTAACAACTAACATCTTAAAAAATAGATTTGATGTTCTAATAGAGCCAGGTTTTAAAGCCCTTCACTATATTTTTACTTAATTGCATTTTTGAGAAAATAGAAAAACGCGATTGATTCCCATTGGATAAATATTAAATACGAGCTTCTTTTCTAAAGACTTAAAACGCGAAAACGCGAAGTCGAGAAGATTTATAAATAATATTAGAAAAATAGAAAATAGTAGAAAAATAGGAAGGACAAGGTTAAGATGGTATGGACATATGAAAGGAATGGGGGAAAATAGGATGCCCAAGAAATTGTATGAAAGAAGGATTGAAGATGGAAGAAGAAGACGGGGTAGACCAAGGAAGAGATGGAAGGATATCATAGCAGGAGACTTGGAGGCAAGAGGAGAAACCAAATTAATGCTTTCTGAAGGAAAATTTGCATAACCGAAATTCCAAGTCCACGGATTTTAGTTTTAAAATATGAACACCGTACTCTAACTTACTTAATGTAAAACCTGTGTTGAAGGTCCCCGATCCAGCCATGCCCAGAACGATACGGCTAACTAGGAAGACGTACAGGTTGCCCGAGAACGAGGAAGCGGCGCCGCCCGCGATGTAAATTGCGGAGGATATTATGAAGGCGAGTTTCCTTCCCCACCTGTGGAAGACAAGAAAGGGGAAATACCCCCACCAAAATTATAACGAGTCAAGAACGCTGTAAAACATTGCAAAATAGAAAATGGTCAATTATTTTTATTACAGCCTATTTTTGTTTATTTCTGTTGCTCTTGCATTCAAATATTTTCTTTTTATAAATGGCATGTTTGTTTAAACTGTTAATTGATATAAAAAATAAATGCAAAATATTTTTAAAATAAATAAATAAAACCATCATGCATGAATAAATACAAGAAAATAATCGGTTAAGTTTTTAATTCAAATATTCCTTTAATTAATTAAATATGTAATTTTATTATTATTAATCAAAACATTAAAATCTTGAATCATGCAAATCATGCAGGCAATACAACGTAACTATCCTTAATCACAACGTTCTAGATAGCCTAGTCCTACAACAACAAAAACTGTGTACTTTTAATATTGGCGGAAGTTTTCAGGTTGAACATAATACATAGCATGGGTCCAGGGTTCGAATCCCGCTACGGGCAGAAGATTTCTAACTTCTGATATTGACTGGAGTCTATCAATTCTTCGTTATGTAACAGTAAATAACGTAAATAAATAAATAAACACGTATTTAGAGTCTACCCACCCAGAACACCCAGAACTGATTTCCAGTGATGAACATTTAATTTAAAGCAGACCAAGACAACCCTGCTAAGCGCCGACACCATCGACGAACGACATTTGGAGCCGTCTTAGCAACGGTGCACATAATGACCTGTAAGGTTGTTCTAACTAAATTAACCTTGTTGATTCTGGTGCTGGTCGAGGGACTCGTGTGCCGGTCTCTAGTTGGTCATTGTTCGCTCGTCGATGGTGTCGGCGCCAACAGGTTTGGCTCGGTCTGCTTTAAATGTCCTGCCTGCACGAAAAATAAGTTACGTGACTGAGTAAGTATCATGACTATAGGAACTGTTAACGGTAAAGCGGACGTTACACTGGGAAGTGAAAAGAAAAAGTGAAAGAGAAAAGTAAGTTTTTGGAAGTAGAGTTAGCATGTAGCTTATGGGAGTTTTCACTAGTCGAACCAAGTCCGACTCGTTCGGAAAGTTTTTACTTTTTACTTTTCGACTTCCCAGTGCGAACGGTAACGGGAAAATTCCCATAAGCTATATGTTAACTCTACTTCTAAAAAGCTCCTTTTTCTCTTCACTTTTTCCTTTCACTTCCCAGTGTAAGTCTTAGTGTGTCAACAATCAACATACTTATCAGCGACGAACCCAAACAAGAGGGCGCCTATAAACTTGCCAAAGACGGTGGCCGATTGAACAGTTGAACGAAGAGCGGTTCTCTTGCAGACCAAGTCCCACTGAAAGAAATAAGTTTTACGATCAATTCTCAACACACACTGCAAAAGCATTTCAAATTTTTATCAATTTCCTGAATTTTTTAAATAAGTTACTGATCTTCCCCTTATATTGCAAGGTTTATCATACACATAAGATGCCAAAAATATAATAATTTTTGTAGGAAGCCTGCCCAGGGTGCAATTCATGTTAACTAGGTATGTTGCGGATAGGACATTAGTGAAGGGACGTCGAGGGCTGTTTTAGAGGACTCTATTCATAACCTCGGAAAAAACCTTCAGCCAGGATTGCCGAGTATCGACGGGATTTGAACCCGGGACCTCCCGGAATCAGAGTCGCCAACACTGACAGTTAGATACCAATGAACGTAGGCCTACATACCTTAGCCACGACACCCGAGCCGATGTATTGGAAGGCCTCACACTCAAAAGTGCCAGGGGAAGGTGATAATCTTGTTACGTTTAGGGCGTCTTCATAACTCAGCTGGGCCAACTGGGTGTAGTTCCAGTTTTGTGCCACACAGCTGGAGCTCGCCGGATCCCTAGGCAGGATCATAACATCATGTAGTATCTTGTGCTTGTGTTTATTTTGATTAAGAGGATGGGATAGTCGCGAAATTAAAACCACGCGAAATTACAGTTTTTTCGTGATATCTCGAGAACGATGCAAAATATCTTAAAACTGATTCTCGACCGAATTGTGGTTTTGTTAAAACAATATAATGCAAAAAAATATTCAAATATTATGATTGGTGTGGTTTTATTTAAGATAGCCATTTAATTAATTAAAATTCTAATAAAAAACTTAATTACCATCACATTGCAATATATTTTCTTACAGGCTATAGTCATCACAGTACCACATAGCGGTCTAGAATCAGTTTTTAAATACTTTACATCGTTCTCGAGATATCACGAAAAAACTGTAATTTCGCGTAGTTTTAATTTCGCGACTATCCCATCCTGGGCGCGTCAATCGTTAGGATCATAATGCGCCACTCTAGCTGAGGGCATGTGTGGAGGAGTGGCCCATGCTGGTCAGAACCAGACAAGACTAGGGGGAGGAAAAGGAGAGTTCTCACATCGTGGTCGTCATCGTCTTTGCCATCGTTTGTGTTGTCGTGGTCGTAGTCGTCGGGGAGGTAGTCGAGGGGAGAGGGATGGGTCCCGGACGACGGCTGCCATAGATAACCTCTGGTTTTGGGGAGTGGAAATGTCCCTTACATACCAGGTGATTTTTTAGAGATGGTCTTTTTCTCTTAATCGCCTTTCACGAGCCACTTCTACCCTGGCCCAGACGGGAACTGTTATTCAGTTAATTTAGTGAAAGGCGGTAAGACAAGGTAGGGAAAAGACGGCCGTTTTAATACTGCATAAAGAACCTATTTAAATGGTAACCGGGTAATGAATTATACGTGTGCAGTATCTTGCATTTTAATATCCTGCCATTTAATTTTCTGTCTAAATGTTCATTGGATATCATTTTCCATACAGGCTACATTTAAAAAAATAATCTGGACCGGCACCTCCACCATCACTCTAAAAATATATTATTTCGTTCTGCGAAAATCGGATACATTTTTGGCTGTATGGTCTGCCCCCCAGAAAACGACCCGGACCGAATTTTTGAGAACCCGCACACAAATAAATTAAATACAATAATGTAAAGTTTTCATTTAAGGGGTATTCACCCGCTAAACTCAAAAAATATATTTCATTCAGGCTAGCTATGAATTTAGAAATCAATAGGAAAATTATTGAGTCGATCTTGACCCGGAAAAGATGACGAACTTAGTATTTTTCGAGCTAGGTACGTCCCATTGGCAAAATCTCCCATAAGAAATAACATTGGGACGATCTTTATGCCCCGTGAACTTGGAGGATTTTGATCCAAAAAAATATTGGCCATTATTGACGTACGCGACTGCCATCTGTAAATCCTCTATATTTTGTTTTGTTATTTTGGCAAGTAGTTTGGTCAAAATAATATGCTGATTACCAAGACGGGGTGAGATTTTAAAATGTATATTTTTGCGTGTTTGAGAGTATATTTGTGCACAGTTTCAAGACACGATGTAATAAAGGGTAATTTTAGATTGGTACGTTCCTCTAGTATATAAGTGGAACATAAAATAAGCAAGCTAAAGCCGATTTAAAAAAAATCCCAAAACGCCAATTTTTGCCAATTTCATCACCAAAAAATTTAAAAAAAATCGGGTAAGATCTTAGATACATGATACCATTTTTTAAACGGTCATTTAAGTGTAGTATTAGGCAATAGATTATGTGGTAAAACATATATTTTAGGGTAAAAGCCCCTTTAAGAGTTTCCTTAGTCTCCATGCAGGTGCCTTAGAAATATTGTGTATCAGATAAGTCAATAGCTCACCCTGTAACAATAGTCCTGATCTCATCCTGCGTCCAGGTCGTCTGGTGCAGCTGCTCGATGTCACACCAGTAGGGTAGCTCAGCACCGATGAACACGTAAATCGTCAGATGCCAATTGTTCAACATCTAAACATAATGTAGCTCGTTGGTCTTGTGGCTAGCATCTCTGCTTCCATTGCAGAAGGTCTAGAGTTCGATTCTCGCAATAGGTAGAAGTATTTTAAATTCTGATTTGGACTTAAAGTCTTGGCTTAGGAATTTGTAAACAGTGACTTTGGAGCCGTCCTAGCAACGAGGTACATAATAAATTCAAAGTTGTTCTGAATCGGCCTTGTTCTGGCGTTTATCCGCGGGTGTTCGCACTGCCCATATCACTGATTGCTAGGCCCTATATTTCCTATTTTAAAAAATATCGTTCTTTGGTTGGTTATCGCTCACTCGTCGATTGTGTCGGGGCCTAAAGGGTTGGCTTGGTCGCATTGGTTTAATGTCCCCCACTGAAAATAAGTTTTATGACTGCTAAGATTTTATTTTATTTATTTATGTATTTATTATAAAATAGTTTTTACTTTGAACAGTAAATGTTGTTAATAGAAGGTTAAAAAGTAGGCCTATATTTAAAAAATTGTACTTAGACCTTAAAGTCTACTTACTTAATTGCAATTGCTTTTGAGGTGGGAGTTTAAAGCGTTCCGAAACCACCCCCTTAAGGAGTCAACTTTTGATTTGAAACTTTTTTGGGAACTTTTTCTGCTTCCAGTTGTTATCCGATCGAGATGTAATTTTTGGTAATTGTTAAGCAAAGATATGGTCACTCTTCTATCGTCATAGATTACCAAACATCATTGCGCATTACGCTCAAAATAAATTCCAATTTACCAATTTTAATGACTACAAAAATCCAAAATCCTAAAAATCAATTTAATTTACAATGATTTTTGTGATAGTTTTAAAAAAATTAGCCTCTAGAATACTTCATAAACTCGACCATAACATATGTGCAAAGGCTGGTAACAATCCGATATTATTATTATTATTATTATTATTATTATTATTATTATTATTATTATTATTATTATTAGTATATGGGGCAGTAACATGGGCAGTGGGAACAAAAGAAGAGAGTCAGCTGGAAGCAGCAGAAATGAAGTTTTTAAGAAGTATAAAGGGAGTTACAAAGATGGACAAGATAAGAAGTAATGAAATAAGGAAAGAACTGGGACTGGAGAGATTGAAGTTTAAGCTAGGAAGAGAACGTCTAAGATGGTTTGGACATATGAAAAGGATGGGCAGGGAGAGGATTCCAAGACGAGAATTTGAAGCGGCAGAGGAGGGGAAAAGAAGAGTAGGAAGGCCAAGAGAAAAATGGGAAAGATTAATTCAAGAAGACGCTGGAAAACGGAATGAAGTGTGGGAGCATGTGGCAAGAGTAAAGCTGTGGGAGGACAGAAGAGAGTGGAGTAAATTGGTGGAGAGGAAGGAGTTAGATGATGTGGAAGAAACACTGAGTCTGGCAAGCTTAGTATCTACAGTTTCATGCCCTTGATAATGGTGGAAAACCACCACTCAACCCGACATAGTTGGAACTGAGTTATGATTATTATTATTATTATTATTATTATTATTATTATTATTATTATTATTATTATTATTATTATTATTATTATTATTATTATTATTATTTATTTAACAATTTCTTAGGTACAATAATTCATATAGATACAGACTTACGCTAGAGTTAGGACACAGGTAGATCTACATCTATATGCAAATATTACTAAGACATTATTAAGCAGGTTAGAAAGAGCTAAAAGCTCCGTGACACATAGTGCTAAACCTGCTTTTTAAACTAATTAAAAATATAATACTAACTTAAATGAGGGTGATAATAGACGATAGTGCAGAGTAGTAGAGTAGAAGAAGTAGAAACGTGGGTGAGTTTTTTTTTATGAACCAGGCAACAAAACATAATAATATACCGGATTCATGTACCAAGGAGTAGCAGTGTTTGTCAACACAAATGTCATTAGTTATTCAATCCCTTAATGTGACGTGCATACTTAACCAGAGGGCGATAAAAACTGGCTTCAGGAAAGCTTCCAGAAAAAAATCACTGGTATTGCAGACTCTTAACACAAACACCATCGACGGACACAGATCTGTATTTTCGAGAATTGCCGGGTTAAGTTAAGTTACAAGATGGGGATGACATGGTTGAGATGGTATAGACATTATGTAGGCTATGTAGAATGTATGGAAGAAGGAATAAGAAGACGGGGAGGCCAAGGAAGATATGGAAGAACACCATAGCAGGAGACAGAGGCAAGAGGAGAGAACTGGGAAGATGACATTAGAAGAGATACGATTTATTTATTTTATTGCCACCAACAACAGAGTTACCTCCACAAGTGCGATATAGGTATTACATAAAATTAACTAATACTAAAGTACAAAAAATAAAAATGATATCAAAAATCAAACAACATCTAAATATGTCTCAGGTGCACAAAAGAACATAATACTAAACGTAATCTAAATCAAAAATAAACTATATCGATTACAATGTTATAGGCTATAAACCTCAAGAACATATTTTGAAGAAATAGTTTTTAAAACATTGAAGTTTAGGTGATTCATGTCAGGATCTGGACGGATGACAACTAATTGGTTATACGTATGTTGGATCCGGATAATTGGTGAACTACTAGAAATGTCTAGTCTGCTTATCTGGAAGATGGAAAGTCTGAAGGTTTCGTGTTAGTCTTGCAGGAACGTGAAAAGTCTCAGAATACTAGATGAAGAAGCTGAGAGTCAAAATAATTGGCAGAAGCTTATACAGAAATTGTGGTTAGGATAAAAAGAAGTGGATATGGTACCTAAATTTAATACCTATTTGATTAATGTCGCCTGTTCTTACCCCAGTTGAGCTGGTCAGGATGAAAACCATCCAGAGAAACCAACCCTTTTCTCCCAACTCATCCAGAGCGCTCTCAAGTCCATCGTCGGCCACCTGAAGACAAGAGAATAGACGGAGAAATACTTTTTGTATAGTTTATTTGGATTAAAGGCGCGTCAACCGTTAGGTCATAATGCACCACTCTAGGCTAGGGGATATGGGGAGGAGGGGTTCATGCTGGTCAGAGCCAGCCACGGGTAAGGAGAGGAAGGAGGGTTCTCACGTCGCGGTCGTCATCGTCTTTGTCATCGTTCGTGTTGCGCCTCTAGTTTCGGGGAGTAATAAAGGCCTACTGCCCTTCTTACTAGCTGATGTTTGCGAGGTGGTCTTTTTCTCTTGAATCGCCTTGTACGATTAGCAGAGTCATGCTCTGGGTTAATTCTACCCCGGGCCCAGACGGGTGGCGAAATCGCTAACCGTCAGAGAATCCACTTTAATTTCAAATTGTAGATATTCCCTGTGGAGAACATTATTTTGTCCCAACCGTTTCTCACACCCGCATGCAGTGGTGTAGGGGGCCCGGAACGCCTTTAAAGTAGGACCTAGACCGTGTATTTTGTAGCCGGAACGATGTACCCCCTTAAGATAGAACGTATTTACAGAATAGCAAATATTTAAATATTTGTGCTAGACCTATATAGCCGAGTTAGTGAAGAGCAGTATGCATTGCTCCCACGATCAATTTTTAAAATAGTATAAAACTATGTTGATCTACCCCATTTGTTGAATTATACTACTTTCGAAATATGTAGATGTCGTTCAATTTAAAAAGGTAGGCTTAAGCGCGGGTTTAGTATTTGGTTTAAAGGTTTTGAAGGTTTCCTGAAAATTGTACCAGAATCTTAAAAGCCGTTTGTCCAGGAGAAAACGAACAAGAAGCACTGAATCACGTTTTTCTTTGGTTGATATCAAGGATACTATTATACACTTCGTTTATGAAACTGACAGCTTATAACTAGGTAGTATGTATTCTGCATCTTCATGTTTACATAATCTGCATCAGATTTGAGGTTAAGGTTCGACGTTTTTCGTAATATTTCCCACCTCAGAGACCACTTTTGCCATTTGGCCACCTGCAAAAAATCGAATGATGTAGGCAAACTAACCTGATTTGAAGTTGAGGCGGCTTCCCCATCATTTGCCATCTTAAATAATAATAATACAGAATTCTATTCAAACTTTAAGCTAAACTACATTATAAAAGTTTTGTGTTTATCCACCATTTTAAATCACCATGGCTATATAGGCACCTTCTAAAGATGTACACAACCAGACATTTATGCCAAAGGAGGCGGTGCAGTTTTATGCGGCAATTATGAATAGAAATCAGTGTTCACTGCAAATATATACTAGGAAAACGCTTAAGTCCCGCCGCGTTGTTGGATGAGCGTAATTGGTGCATTGAGCAGCCATGTGTTATGCGAATTTTTGTTGTTCTGTGGCAAAATCATTACACAATTGAAATTTTTTAAATTAAATTAAATTAAATTAAAAATTAACTTTAATTTTTTAATTTTTTAAAAATTAATTGAAATTGTTAAAAAAAGAAAAAAGCGTAAAATTGCGATTTTTATAAGAAATAACTTCTCGATTGCGCTCAAATTTAACACTTATCTATTAATTCATAAAATAAGGGTTCTGTGAAAAAATCATTACAATCGGATAAAACATGTAGGTGTTAGAAGTCAAAGAATTTTTTAAAAAAAGAAAAAACCTGTAAAATTTCGATTTTTATGATAAATATTTTTTCAATTGCGCTTAAATTTCACACGAGTATCTTAATTCATAAAATAAAGGTTCTGTGCAAAAATCATTAAAATCGAATAAAGCATGTAGGTGTTATAAGTCGAAGAAATTTTTAAAAAATCGAAAAAAATCGTAAAATTGCGATTTTCATGAGAAAAATTTTTCCGATTGCGCTCAAAAACTTGGCAGTTCTAAGTTCAGAGATTTCGAAGGTCTCCATAAAATTTCATCGCAATCGGATTATCGGTTTAGCCGGAATCGTGTGGACAAACAGACAAAAATACAGAAAAAAAAAAAGAAAAAAAAAAAACATTCCGGATTTTTTTCTCCAGTGTAGTGAAATGGAATCTTCGCTTCGCTCGCTACGCTCATCCAATTATATTTTTATACATAATATTATGTAGGTTTACATGGCCAAAAAATGCAAATGAAGGCAAAACGAAGAAGCAGTTTAAAAAATACAAAAAATGATTTTAAAAAATAGGAAGGGGAGAAAGGAAAACCTGAAAAAGTAAATGTGTCAGGAAAAGAGACAAGATGACATCAAAAATTAATTTTATTTCCCACTAAAAACATATAATGTCTACGTTGTCGTCTCGATTTCCAGTGGTGGAGTTCGAACCCCTGACCTAACGTCCTCCTACACTTGCATATTTGAGTAAACGGATAAATAAATGATAAAGACATAA